>CAKAOH010024491.1:0-15480 GCA_916701665.1 Sebastiscus tertius | reverse complement strand
TTTGTGCAGAATACAAGAGTATGTTCTTATTGATATAATAAATTGCCGTTAGCAGCTGTTTGCACTTGTAAACATCATATCATGATTAAAGCAGTTGAATTGTGTGTAGCCTACATTCAGTGATATAGCCCCTCTGGCAAGCCTCCCTGCTCCTCGAGATGCATTTTAACATTTCGATGTCCTTCAAGACGGAGCGCTGAGATTGATTTCTGGGTCTCAAGGTGGATGAGCGAGGAGGCACAAAATTGAGAAATGAGAAGAGCCCTTGGTATCTGGCTGTAATAATGCTCTATCTCTGTATAAAGGGCCATATCTGAAATGTTCCCCTCTGTGCCTGCTCTTCTCTCAGGTCAGCGACTCGTTGAGTGTATCGTGTGCCGGCGTCCTGGTGCTGGATGAAGACGGCACAGGGGTCGACACGGAGGAGTTCTTCCAGACGCTGCCTGAAAACGCTGTCCTCATGGTCCTGGAGGAGGGCCACAAGTGGACCCCACATCCGGTATGATACAGTGTTTGATCCTATTCACATCAACCACTAGGTGGCACTGTTGATCAGCTGCACAGTGTGATGCTCAACATATTGATTGACTCCTTTTAGTCAGCGTTTGTTATGCCAGTGATTCTTTGATGTAGTGATTGAAGCCATGAATATGGATGGTAGAGGGGTCTGTAGACTGAAGAATAATCCATTGACTATTCAGTGAAATTTAATCAGCAAATATTGTATCCTTGAAACTGAATAGGAGAGCAATATGCCAGTTATTGTGCAAAGGCAGAACACCAGAGATTAGTTTTTTCCTTCATAATATTTAGAGAAGAATCAAAGGCTGGGGCTGAATATTAATCAGACCCTGAGGTATCAACCAGTGTGAATGGTGTTTCTCCCAAAAGCAATTAATTTCCATAGAAATTGATGCATGCAGTAATTTGCATCCCACCCTCCTCTACATGTTTACTGTGTTGACCTCACATTGACCTGGCTTCATTGTCATTTGCCGTCCCCGTCATCATTGGTAGGAGCTGCTTCAGTCTGTGATCCAGCTGTCTGCTGGTGGAGCTGGGTGTTCACCGTGGCTGCAATCACACCAACACAATGTGTCAGTACCCCCTTTGACCCGACTCATGTTTCCGTTCCTGTCGCCTGACAGAGCAGCCCCTCCAGAGATCAGCTCAGTGAGTGCAGGCCACAGCACAGGACAGATGTGGCCAAGGTGACCTTTGACCTCTACAAAAACAACCCCAAGGATTTCATCGGCTGCCTGAACGTGAAAGCGACCCTCTACGGTGCTTATTCTGTGTCCTATGACCTGCGCTGTTACGCTGCCAAAAGCATTCTGAAGTGAGTGAAAGAGCCTGCCAAATATCTGAAACCTCCTGTCATTATTATGCTGTTTTGTTGAACTGTTATGGAACTAAAGGAACAGTGTGTAACCTTTCGGGTTAGAAATGTAATATAATATTCCTACCAATGCTTTCATTAGTGTTTAATCACCTGAAACTAAGAACTGTATTTTCGTTTACTTAGAATGAGCCCTTCATATCTACATAGGGAGCGCGTCCTCTTCACGGAGTCTGTCACAGCTGTCAGTGTGTCAGTGTGCTGACTTGACTATGACTTGCCCCAAACTGCATGTGATTATCATAAAGTGGGCATGTCTGTAAAGGGGAGACTCATGGGTACCCATAGAACCCATTTACATTCACATATCTTGAGGTCAGACGTCAAGGGACCCTTTTGAAAATGGCCATGCCAGTTTTTCCTCGCCAAAATTTAGCCTAAGTTTAGAGTGTTATTTAGCTAGAAGCTAGTATGACATGGTTGGTACCGATGGATTCTTTAGGTTTTCTAGTTTCATATGATGCCAGTATCTTCACTCTAGCTTTAAAACTGAGCCCGCTACAACCAAGAAAAGTTGCGTTAAAGAAATTAGTGGTGTTAAAACATTAACTTTGACAACCCTAGTTACTACAGTAGCCCAGAATGGACAAACCAAACACTGGCTCTAGAGAAAACCTTTCACATTTTTATGTTACCTGAAGGCCACTGTAATTCTCCGACACGCTTGTGAAACTGCGGTAACGTGAGCCACAGAGTGTAAAACTGTGGTACCACCAGCCGCCGTCTGACTTACGTTGCTCCTAAAGTAGTGTTATTATGGTCAGGATGACCTCTGAGTGAGGCGAACGGCGATACCGCAGTTTTGCACCCGGTGGCTCACGTTACCGCAGTCTTGGAAAGGGAGGAGTGAGCGGCGGGGTAGTCGATTGGTTACAATCTGCAACCACACCACTAGATGTCGCCACATTCAACACATTGTACCTCTTTAATGATTGTTTTCTTTGTCAAAACATTTCCCTGGTGACTTTACTGAAGCACTATTTGGATTCCTAGTAATAGTTTAATTCAGTTAGAGATGAAAATGCATGCATTTGAATGATTTTCTAATCCATAAAATACCAGCAGATCATCACCTTTGCAATGCAGCCACCACTCAATAACAAGAAATTTGATTTCCTGATTCATTTTCTCCTCTATCAGCTGCTTTTCTAACATATTAACACCAGGTACAGTATTCTGTGCACGACATGTAGTGCCTAAATTCATATTTTAATGTGTATACCTGTGTGGGTGGAAGAGTTACAATGATCAGATTGCAAAAGAACAAAGGCTAGATTTTATCGAGATTAATTCTGGGAGGAGTTATGTCATCGTTGCTGAGATCTGCTGGTTTTCAGCTTTGGCACGGAGCTCCAGTCAGAGAGGATTACATTTTGCAGAGTTGTCAGATATGGGGCTTTTGTGCTCACATTGCAGTATAAAAGGTTTGTTTCTTTTCGTGGATGTCCGTTTTATGATGCGATTCACTTGATGTGATGTCTCCAGTTGTGTATATTTCCTGTTAAGTCATTTTCTTGTCAGCTTGTGTGGCCTGTCATGCCTGTCTATTTCATTTCCCATTAGAATTACTCAAGACACGAGTTCATTTTGTATCTGTGTGCTGTGCTTCCAGGGAGGCTCTCCGATGGACCATCTTCTCCATGCAGGCCACAGGCCACATCCTGCTGGGCTCCTCCTGCTACATCGAGCAGCTGCTGGAGGAAGAGGAGCGAGCAGAGAAGAGCCTGGCGCTGCCTCAGGAGAGCAGGATCAGACAGCTGCAGAGCATGCTGCTGGGAAAGATATCCCACTGATGATGGACTAGAGCCCACCATGGTGGAGCAAACACATTATCCACTCTTAGATGTAGATTGTCACAGATGAAACTGGTGCTTCCTGTGCAGTTTGCGGACATTTCAACAGTCTCACAGTCACTTTCTTGCTCTGTTACATTTTTTTTTGCCCCACATGTATGTAGAAGCTGATACCACAAGTTATTCCTCAGAAAGCACTTTTACTCACTATTGTATCTTTTACCTAAGGAGATGAATAAATAAACTAACACTTTTTTTTTTTATTCCCCCGTTCCTTAAAGTCCACATACAGTAGATCTACAAGAGGGCTTAGATGTGCGAAGTGAAGCCCATTAAGCTGGTTTTGTGTGTATGTGGTTCCTGGTCAAAGTCAGTGTAATTGGCAACAGGTCCAGCTGTCTCTCCCACGCTTCCCTAATTGTCCCCTGGCCTGCACTGTCCTGTCAGCTGCAGCCTGCCTCTGCCTTCAGAAAATCAGAGGAAGAGAACGAAGGAAGAGCAAGCAGCTGCAGGGGGCGAGGGGCCGCAAAGCAAACCATTATACTGAGAGAGAAGAGAGATGATGGCTTCAGCTGGCGGCAGGAGTGCCACTTCTGCCATCTTGTCGTGAAAGGTGGCAGCAAAAATCTGAGGACAGATTTTTGAACCAAATTGGCTGTCTGATAAAGCTTGAAGAAGATAAATGTGTGAGGTATATATTCAGTAGGTCAGGAGTTGGAGTATGACTGTGGTCCACTCCCCCTGGTTTCTTCTTTTTGTCTACATTTTCTACAGAAATTATGACCAGAAAGAATAGAAACGTGGACAGAGTTGGTCATTTCTGATTAAACGTTTACATGAAATACAATATACACCCCACATAATATCACTTGGTTTATTGTTTGCTAATGTATTGATGGATATGGATTTCATGGTTCGAAGTTATTTTTTTATTGGGTCAGAAATCTACTTGCCCAAAGTCAATTTTTCCTTGCCCCTATACAAATTGTTTCATATATTAGCAGTTATTAAATGACAACAATAAAGACTAAAGTTAATTGTCAGATTTAATCTTTATTTAGGAAAATTAATCTGGAGTTTTGCCCACATCTTCTAACTCCACCCAATTAAACTCCTGTTTCCAGGATAATTGAAATGCTTGCTTGTGCTTCAGCTCATAAACTTTGTCTCTACCCGTCACCATTTTCTTGCAAGTACCCGATCGGTACCTCACATGCAAGAGAGTGCAACTCTCAACAGAGATGAGTCGGAAGCGAGACGGCTCACTCCTTACAGCTACTTCCATCATCTACTTTGATCAGGCAAGTGAGTTGCTAGATTTACTAGCCTGATGTGGCATTTTACTTGCCCTGGGTAAGTAGGCAGTCCTTATTGTTGAGCCCTGGATGTTGTTTAAATGCATGCATTAAATTGCATCTCTCATGAATGCAGCAACAATAGTTGCATACTATGCAAACACGACATAAAAGTGAACACTGGTCATGTGCCATTGTTTGCACTGAAATGAGAAATAAGGGGCATTCTGTATGTATGTATTTTCACAGTCTGATATTTCAACAGTTTTACAACAAACTGTGATTGCAATTATGTTTTAAATTGACAATGTGTGATTCATGGCGAATTAAACGGGATCAAAAAAATATTCGTCTCTCGCCATTGACTACTGTTCATATTTTTTCCAAAATAAGGTCCACCGGAAGGGGCGGGACTTCACCGCTATTAAAAGGGGGTAAGATGTCATGATTGACAGCTGATCTGAGTGAAGTCTCAAGGAGCAGAAGGCTCGGGAACTTTAACTTTCCATAACCGTTATGAGTCCGTATAATAGAACATGTGTCAGTTTGATTATAAATGTAGTTATAGAGATATTATGGATAGTTGTGTCTTTCTAGCCAAAAGCGGTGCTAGTAGCAGCTCGGTGCAGCCATGCTCGGCTTTTGATTGGCTCCCACATCACTACTGTGCACACTCTGGCTCCAAATGACGTCAAAATCTCAAGATGGCAGCTTCTGTATCAGATATTTTAGCTTCACTTTTGTACAGTGGGAGGAAGTGGAGACGTGTCATCCATTTACATATAAAGTCTATACTTTACACTTGGCATTATAAATTATACAGCTTGTTTTCATATAGCCTATGCATTTTAAAAAAAACGTATATTCCTTTAGTGCACAACATTTTTGGGTAGGGCTTTAAAGTTGTGCCTCAAAGACAAACACCAGCATCACAGAGAAGTTTTAAAGCAGTGATCTGAATGTCCTCTACTGTAGTTCCCTCCTTTCTCCTCCTCCTCTCTCTTCCTCCTCTTCCTCCTCCTCCAGTCAGTTGTAGTCATCCTGGCAGCAGGTTGGTCTGTGGATCCAGCAGCAGCCTGAGCTTCTTCCTGCGGACAGCAGTTCGTCTGTCCGTCTGTCTGTCTGTCCCACTGAGCTGTGTTGTTGTCGGTGTCCCCTGGTGGAGCTGTTGCTGCTTCTGCTTCTGCTGCTGCTGAGCATGTGCTCGGCTCTGCTGCTCCACAGGACAGCAGCGACTCTTCCCATCATCCTCACGCTGCAGGCTGCAGATCATGGATCACTGAGCGCACGGACGGATCCGACTCCAGAAGGTAAGAACGCAGATTTTACTAAAGAATCCAGATGTTTTTGACTCTGCAACATCTCAGTTTCTCTCTGTTAGAGGCATTTTGTGTGCGTAAAATTGCGCAGTCGCTTGGCATGCTCTTGGCACGCAGGTAGCCCATCACCACCTCCCCAGTCCAATTGCAATAACTTGCCAATTAAATCATTTTGTATGAAAGGCACTGTGGAGTTAAATTTCACACATTTAAACGTTTAACTTTTGCTTTAGTTGAACTTTTACGCAGCGTATTTTTTATCCAATTATACCCATTCGTGTAAAAAAATATGTATAAAATGGAAACACTGTTTTTGGTAATGCATCCAACTTTCTGTGTTTATTTGATGCGAGGATTGTTGGCAGTCTTTTCTGATTTATGGAGTGATAAAAAGATATCCCTCTGTAGAAAAACCTTTGACTCTAATATGTCAATAAAATGAAACAAGAATTTTTTGAACCTGGCTTTATCCAATGTTCAGATATCTGTTCTGGAAATGTATGTAAATTAACTGATAAGATAATGCCTTTTTTGCATATTTAAACATAACATTTTCAGAAAACTTGTAATACAGAAAGAATTGTCTTAATGTAAGTAATATCTATTAGTTAAATGTTGTATCCTCTTCACCTTAATGGTAAAACAACTGAATAGTTGTTTAATAGACCAATGACAAGTCCTGCTAAATGTAGCCATCACCACCTATCCAGTCCAACAATAACTTGCCAATTAAATCATTTTGTATGAAATGCACGTGTAGTTAAATTCCACACATTAAAGGGACTATTTGTAACTTTCAGAAATGCTTGTTAAGAGCGACACCTGTGGCCGTTAAGTCAACGAAAGTCAGCGTCGGGCTCGTGCTGGTGTTCGCTCTACATAGACATGAATGAGTATCGCTCAAAACAGTGAGGCGACACACGTCAGCTAAAACCACAATATCACTCTATATTTCACCTGCTTGGCAGTAATGTTAGCTGACCAGACGAAGGTCTCTCCATGAATCAATGCTGATCCCAGTGTTGGCTTTTCCTGCTTCAGCATCGGTGCCGGGGCTCTGAAGCAACGGGGCTCCGCAGCGAGTAACGTTATCGCCTCCCGACCGCAGCCGGAGGGAACAGGGGAGACATCGGCACCCGGTCGGACACGATAACGTTTCTCTTTGCGGAGCCTCGTCACTTCACAAGACACGGGAAACCTCTGTTGGTCTGGAGGAGCTGCAGCAGTTATTTCTGCACAAACGTCCACTGTACATTCACTAGATATTCTCAGAGCCAAACTAACTCTTCTGCAGTGTGTAGTGAGTGCGCATGCACGTGTAGAGGTGGAGCGAGACAGCGAGAACGCGTGCCGAATGTGAGTGAAAGCAAGCAGGCAGAGGAGCAGAGACTCCAGCCACACGCGAGCGCGCATGGAATCCGACCCGGTAGATTTATACGTGTAAGAAGTTACAAACAGTCCCTTTAACAAAAATATTTTATAAAATGGAAACACTGTTTTGGTAATGCATCCAACTTTCTGTGTTTATTTGATGCGAGGATGCCTACATGCATTCCTCCCGTGCAGTACTCCGTGTGCTGCTGCATGTTTGGCACCCAGAGCTCCACGAAATATCGATTTCGCAGAGGAATCCAGGTTTTATTAGAAACCACGGGCTGCGTGTGGGAGTAGGTGCTTGACACAGTTACGAGCTCTGAGGCTGTGTTTCTCCCACGCTCCTGAGGGAGTCCTCCTCACCGCAGTCCGCTGCAAAACATCTCACCATGCACACTGTACATCAAAGCCTGCGTGTCTGTTTGGATGCTGCGTGTTTTGCATTTGGTGTTTTGTTTTGTGTGTCAACAGCCTAGGGGCCAAACATGCCTCAAAATATCTTTAAAATGCCTCAAAGCTCTCTAATCTATTCTCACTGCCCATCAGGGTCCATTAGTTGTTGAATAATGACTATATGTCTCCTTTAGCAGGGAGGATTCAACTAAATATAACTTTAAATAAATAGTTAAGCCTTCATCATTCATTTAATTTATGAGGAGCATAAACAACATTTAGGAGAACTTGACTTTAGTCTATTAAACATCTATTCAGTTGTTTTACCATTAAGGACCCAGCAGGTGAAGAGGATACAAGATGTAACTAGATATCACCATGAAACATCCCCAGTTGATTACTTACATGAAGACACGTATTTCTGTATTACAAGTTTTCTGAAAATGTATGTTTTTAAATATGCAAAAGAGGCATTATCTTATCAAATATATGTTAATTTGCATACATTTCTAGAACAGAAATCTGAACATTGAATAAAGCCATGTTCAAAATATCTTGTTTCATTTTGTTGACATATTAGAGTCAAGTGTTTTACAAGGGGGATTTTTTATATCTCTTTTTATCACTCCATAAATCAGAAAAGACTGCCAACAGCAATTAAAAAAAAATTGATTTGCGCCATGTTTTTAGGAATAAAATGTTCTATAAATCAGGCTGTGAATGATGTATGAACAAACACCTCAGTAAAAACCTTCAGAATATAGATAAGAATGAAACTGGAAGGTTTGGTGTATGTAAGTGTTACTGAAGTGGAGATTTCTGGCTCAGAGTCTGAGAAAAACCTCACTTTGAGAAAACGGCCTTTAAAGACATGGATTGTAAAATTACATACATTTTGAAGACACTATGTGAATAGGGTAAACGTTTAAACTAATAGCTATCACCATGAAACTTCCCCAGTTGACTACTTATATTAACACAATTATTTTTTGTATTGCAAGTTCTCTGACATTTTATGTTTAAATATGCAAATGAGGCATTATGTAATGCTAACTTGGTGAAGGAGAAATCTACAGACACAAAGTAGTAAAGTAAACACCTAAATGTATATTTTGGATGTTTTTCTTTCCACTAGTCTGAAAGACGACGTTATGGAAACAACATAGCCCAAAATTTAAGAATTGACCTGCTCATGAAAACAATGTTTTTGTGCCTTAAAGGTGCTACAATTATGCACAGAAGCTTTTTAAGTTATAGTAATGCACTGTAACTCACTGTATATATCCCACGAAATCAATTCTATTGTAATCTGCATAATTGTGAACCGGGAAGTATAAAGAGCGGCGAACGTCGCATAGGGAGGAGGTTGGGGTGGACGTGTGGGTCAAAAAACACAGGACTTTGGCTCCGGAGACTGATTGGAGTTGATTTATTTGTCACTTAACTTCCATACTTAAGTCACAGCACTTCCGGTGTTATTTTAACCCAAACCACGACCTTTTCCTAAACCTAACCAAGTAGTTTGTCACCTAAACCTAACCAAGTTGATCTATTCCTAAACCTAAGTAAGTAGTTTTATTTTGAGAAGACTATAGCGGAAATTGACGTGTGCATCACGTGTTGCTGGACATTCGTAGGAAAAAGCATGACAAATTCGTTGTTGAAAGTCTTGCCATGAGACTGTGTTGTTTATCGTCACTTTGGCATTTTTCACTCTTTTGTGACATTTTTTAGACCACATGATTAATCAAGAAAATAATTAAATTGATAATGAAAGTTGTTGTTACATCATTTCAGTACTAATGCTGCTGGAGTTGTGTTTGGTAAAGTGCTCGGGGTTAGACAGGCCAGCAGAGCGAACAGCATCCATTATGACAGATGGGACAATATGCTGCTCAACATCTCAGAACTGCAATCTGCCCTCGCAGAGTCAAATAACTCAGATTTATACTCTCATACGATCCGTGTGCCGCATCACGCGGTTTCTCTCTCTCAGCTGTTTGTCACAAGCAACCGTGTTTCATGTCGAAGAACAAAACAACTAAAAAAGAAAGATGCACAGAGGAACAAATGGAGACTGTAAAAGTAAAACTAAACGCAGTGAGACACAGCAGGCGGGCGAGATGAGAGGTAACGGAGAAGGGAGGGGTCGGTTGCAACAGTGTGGAGGTGGAAGAAAGCAAAAGAGAAACAGTCTTGATGAAAGCGTTTACGGTCTGAGCTGTGTCTCCGCCACGCCGTCCCCGTGTTGTGCTGTGGACGGCTTTGACTGTGAACATGAAGACAGGAAGTGTGTCTGCGTGTGTGTGTGTGTCAATACATCATCATCATCATCCTCTCTTTGTCTCGCTGTCGCCAGCTCACACAAATGGATAAATTGTCTTCTAATTGCCTCCTTCTGCAGTTAAGTGACCTCATCGTTTTTCATCAAGTGGCCTTTCTGTTCAGCATCTGTCAGTTGCAACACACCTTTTCTCTTGTCTCTATTTCTCTCTGCTTCTGGCGGGCTATTTCAGGTCCATATTTCAGCTCAGCAATAAATAATTCAGGCAACAGGACAACACAAAGGTCCTCAGTGAGAGTCTGGATGCTTTGCTCAAACCCTGTATGTCTGAATGATGGATTTGGAGTGAATTTTGACCAGCATGGCGATAGGTGCACTCACTGTCTGTGTGTGCAAGTTATCGCTCATATTTCTCCTGAGCGGTCATTTAAAGAGATGCATACATTAAAGATGAGTCTCCTGAAGAGTTTTTTTCTTGCTTGATTTTACTCCTCCCTCATATTTCCCCTTAAAGCGCTCTCAGTATTTCTCCATATTTCATCCCGCTCAATTTCTCCAGCTGCTCCTCAGCCCCGTTATGAAATGAGCCAAAAATATTTATGACTTGGACCGAAATGATAATTGGATTTCTGCATGGAAAGTATGGATGCAGCTTTAACAACAGCCACAATTAAGGGCTGTAAACACCCTGGACATGGGGTCAATAAACCAATCAGAGTGAAGATGACCCCCGACCCCGCTCTATGCCCTTGCTGTGTTGACACAGCAGTACTGTGGGGACGCAGTATACGTGTGTGTGTTTGTTTGTGTAGATCATGAGACATACAGCAAGGCTTGCCCGCTTGCCCGGGGCAAATAAAATGCCACATCAGGCTAGTAAATGTAGTAAATCTCACTTGCCCGTTTGGACAAGTGGTAAAAAAATAATTAAACACATCTTTTTTTTTTGGCGCTTATGATGGAATTAGCAAAAGAGTGAGCCATCTCGCTTCCTTCGCATCTCTAATGAGAGTTGCATATGCAAAGTACCGATCGAACAGTCGTGAGAAAATGGTGACGGCAAAGACAAAGTTTATGAGCTGAAGCGCAAGTGAGCATTTAATTTAGAGTTTAATTGGGTTGCGTGCGGGGGTCTGCAGGGTCCCTCTTATTTTCAAGCCCCCGTCCCAGTTCTTAGGAGACGTGTTAACTTCCGTGGTGCGTTACAGACCGGAGAACGGCTGGTTATCAATCATTAGCAATTGAAGACATCTGTCCCTTTAAAACACTCAACATTGGGAGGACCCATCGTGCTCTCAGTCCACTCAGAAAGTAGCTTGCTAACATTAGCACCGATTCCCACTAGACTTTTCGTCCATGTTACTTTAACAACTGCCTGAATTTCAATTAAGTTAAGCCACTAGACAAAGAAAACGCCCCTCATATCACAGTGTGATAGGCCTCTAATAAACACTTCAGGATTGTGGACAACAACTCTACACTTCTACAATGTAATGCAATAATAAAACAGTCATGGAAAAATACAACCTGATGCTTAAAACCTTCAGTTTTCAGCCAGGTTGGAGTTGATCTAACCTTTTTGAAGGCTGTAATGTCTGTTGCTATACAATACACTTGCTTTTTGCACTACAAAGCCATCTAATACCACAAACTATGCATGCTGTTTCCCATATATCGTTCGTAGCTATACCTGCTATAAAAATAATGCACTGTAATTCTTATGTAGCCCACAAAATCAATTTGTATGTAATCCACGTAATCGTGAAAAAGTATAAAGAGGGACTAACGCCATATACGGAGAAAGTCGGGGTGGATGGGTGAGTCAAAGAAACATCAGACTTTCGCCCAGGAGGCTGGTGATCGTGTCCCGCGTGAAACCAGAAGTCAACGTTGATTTATTTGTCACGTAACTTCCGTAGTTTTTTAACCCAAACCGTGATCTTTTCCTAAACCTAACTAAGTAGTTTTGTTGCCTAAACCTAACCAAGTTTTTTCTTGTGGAGACAGAAGTTGACTTTGAAAAGACTGTATACTATGTGATGAGCGAAATTTGACACGTGTTGCTGGACATTCGAAGGAAAACGCGTGAGAAATTAGGAATAACTTTTCTTAAGATATCATACGAACCGTTGTATGAGGATGCGTTGAACTATGATATCATACAACTATGTTCACACATTCAACCTCATAGATAAGCATCAAAGTTATTTCTTGACCTTGGATATAGTATTTGACAAAGCAATCTCAACTCAAGGTCCACTTATTAGTTTTTTCTGGAGCTTTCAAACATATCACTTGCTCTTCATGTCAACAGATTCATCTCCATGACAACTGAGCCATCCGCTGATGAAGACCATGCAGTTTAAAGCACCAGAAAAGGCTTGTAAGTGGCCCTTGAGTTGGGATTGTTCTGTAAAACGACCAGCTTAAATCTCTACAGTGTGATATGTCGTCGCCGTCCCAGCAAGGAATGTCCCGTTTATATGTGTCCGTATTGGCAGTATAAAACTATTTATTTGCATATAGAATGTTCATTACCCTTTACACTAATCTTGAAGTGTTAAACATATATAAAAATGTCACGGTGGTATTCATCCTCACATTTGAAGGTCGGAGTCATGCCTCAAAGAGTTGGCGTGTTAAAGGCAGGCAACCAGCTGGAAGTCATTCAATTCATATTTGTTTTACATTTCATCTGCTGGCAGCAAAAAAATAATCCCCTAATACACCACAGGACTGCTCCAGATGAGACTTTCGTCCTCTCTGTATTCATCTACAGCTACAAGACCACTTAGACTCAGCAGGTGTCCTGTTGTACAACTCTGTGTGTGTGTGTTTCTGCTCTCCCAGCCCAACTGTGCTGAGGATGAGCAGTGGCCTGCAACTGTTTTGCTCTGGCTCGACCTTTTGTCTCCCTCATGACGTGGCGACTGGAGATAGTGCTCAGATAACAGCTTGACATCTCAATAGGGGGTCTCTTTTACACTTGTGTGCACACACACAGAAACATGCTGGCGTTGTGTTTATTGCATATAAAGAGAGTTTATGTTGTGTGTCCTCATGTTAGCTCCAGGCTTTCTGGTTTTTCACTACTCTCCCCCCTCACACTGCCGACTCTCAGGCTTGAATGCTGTCCTTTCTATGAGGGCTGAACTATTTTGAAAAATATCTAATTGCAATTATTTTGACTGATATTGTGATTGTTAGAGGGAATGATAATTTTTACATCATTATTCTCATTTTCATTGAAATACATATTCAAATGAATATGGTAAGATGTTTTCTTAAAGGGCAGTCCATTATTTTTGTTTGTTTTTTTAGGTTTTTGTATCATTCTGTAGCTTCCTAGTGGTGTTCCTTATGTATTCAAATCTGCACATTAAAATTTTGGTCAAAGTGCATATGTTTTAGCGTCAAAATGCTATTTTATTATATTTATTTATATATATTTATATATATATCCTTATCCATTCATATGCATATATCCTTACCTATGCAGTAACTTAGATGGCGGTCGGCACACTCCCAGTTTGGAGAAGCAGACAGGTGTACAGGTACGGAAACTAAGCAATGTGCTGCTGCGGACGCCGCATTAGTTCGGATCTAAAAGTCGCACAAAAACGCAAACAAACTTAACGTTCGATGCAGCGGTAGACCAGAAACTCCCGTGTCCTGAGAGGAAAAAAGACTGTGACTTCTGTGAATGGAGTTTGGTCTGTTAGCTTTGAAGACAGCGATATAACAGCTTCAGTTCCCCGTCGGAAAGGGCTGTCTGACGGCGAGGTAAAGCGGTGAAAATATTTTAAATACAGCGTACACTTAAGATGATATTGCTTATATTAGGTTTTTAAAATACGTTTTTCTGCTGCTCCCGTCCACAGCCGCTTTACTTCACCGTCAGACAGCCCTTTCCAACGGGGAACTGAAGCCGTTATATCACTCATTTCAAGCTACAAGACTATGTTCACAGAAACAGTTGCAGAACACGGGAGTATACATACAACCCTTCTTCAAAAATATCCAAACTAACCCTTTCAGTTGTTCCCAAACTTTGCACATCTAACTTTGACTCGGCTAGTGCTAGCGTTCACATTATTCATAACCTTATTGATTAGCTTACTTTGGTAACCTACATCACTGCTTTTTTGCTAATAGCTGAGTGGGCATTTCCATTTGAAAAAAATGGGAAAGAGTGCAGATGGACCGGCTCTTTAAGCCTGTAGAATATGAAGTGTAGGCCAAGACATCTCTGCTGCACAATATTTAATTTAAAATGGTATTTTCACGCACCTTTCACCTTTTAACAAATATTGCACATCCTGCGATTTGAAAATTGCAGTAGGCCATATTGTGATTTCGCTAAAATGTCAATTAATTGTGCAGCCCTACTTTCTATTCTTGTGCACTGCTTTGTCATAAGTAACGTCTTGTTAAAATCAACGCTCTGCTCAAAGCTTTGCCGAGATCAAACAGTAGATGAAATGTTCTACTACACACCGTCATGGCAAATAACTGAAGCTGCCTCTTTGGCACAAAAGAAATGATCAGACTCCTGGACCTCCTTTTAACTCTTCTATTGTAGTAATTGTAGTAAAAGTAGTAGTAAAAATAAATACCTGAAATTATCTGTAATGGGATTACAATGTAATTACATGTACATCAGAATAAGATATGATCATCATCAATGCCCACCTTGATCATTCGCTGCAGTGTCGTGTAACTCTCTCAACAACAGTACATGACAGAAACTTCATACTTTTCCCCTCAGCTTCCCTCGGTTGAGCTGACGGTGTGATTAGATTTTCAGGCACCTTGCTGCATAACTTTACATCTTAATGAGGAAAAACTGATTTACTGCTATCCTGCGATGCTTATACTGTAGAGTTCATGTGAACACCCATGTGTTATGTGAAAAGAAATGTCTGGATATGCTTGTTGATAAATATGTCGATAGCTTAATGACATATAGGTTCAGGGGTGAAAGAAGTACTCACGTGTTTTACTTAATTAAAGTAGCAATATCACAGTGTAAAGCTTCGGTTATGCTTTCCACAATGACAACCGCAATGACAGGAGCTGACGTGGAACTGTGACGAGGAAATGTTTGGATCTTTTATACTCCGCGTGGGCTTCTTCTTGCTGCAAACAGACATTCTCAAAGCTCCTCAAAGTTCTCTATTTTTGCTGCCAATCCGCGTCTGCATTGTTAGAAAAATTTGGGCGTACAGGTGAAAACCTGCCGCATGAAACCCCAGCGAAGTGCCGCGTCTGATGGTGTGACGTCACTTTGGCCGTGGGGACGAACGTCGATCTAGAGTGGCATAAAAGTTGCATGAACTCCGATATGACCCTTCAGACTGACGTTGCATTGGAAAAAATCAGACCTGTAACTGGTTTAGGACTACATGTGAAAGTGTCCCAAATCAGAATTGAAAAGATCAGATTCCTTGTGATTTGTGATGTTTACATTTTTATGAATAAATTATCTGAGTCACATATTATGTGCAAAAAAAAAATCAGAAGTGGGCCACTTTTGCCTGCAGTGTGAACGTAACCTATAAGATGGTGACCCAGATAAAACATCATACCTGTTTAGCATTTAGCTTAAAGCACCATGTGCCTT
>CAKAOH010024490.1:0-30982 GCA_916701665.1 Sebastiscus tertius | reverse complement strand
TACCAATTTGAGGTTGTTGTGCTTTACAGTTATTACCACAGTTTAACATAATGTTGCTGTTTAACCGTGATTGTCCGCCACATACAGTAAGATTCATAATAAATGTATCTAAGTGCACTGTTTATCACATTATTACCTTTGTGCCAATCTTATTCAAAGCTTTCTACAGTGCTTTGCAGCTGGATGTTCCAAAGCTATTGGTGGCGTGGGGGAGGGGTGAACGCACACACACACACACAGGAGGGCAAGTTGCCAACCTTGTGAAGCTCAACTCAATGACACAACGTACCAGTCCCAGATAAGCCTTCGGTATCTGTCTAGCAGGAAAAAAAGGCTGGTAATACAGACTCTGTTTAGCCAGAGTCAGACTTCACAGACTAATTATGGGGTTAAGTAATTAATAGGCGTGCTTTGTGCTGATCAGATATTGCAGTTATTGCCTAAAGTAGGTTAAAGGCCCCATATCGTGCTCATTTTCATGTTCATACTTGTATTTTGTGTTTCTACTAGATCATGTTTACATGCTGTAATGTTCACAAAAACCTTTATATTCCTCATACTGTCGGCCTGAATACACCCGTATTTACCCTCTGTCTGAAACACTCTGTTTTAGCGCATTTCTGATGGAATTGCGATGAAATTGCAACAGAATTACATTACTAGGCAACAGCTTGGGTCCATGTGTACTTCCTGTCAGCTGATGTTATTTACATACACTGCAACCAGGAATAAACTGGGACACATTTAGAATATTTAAATTTGAATCTAGGTAAAGGGTCTAAATATTGTATATTTGTGACCTCACAAATAATTTTTTAATCTCGTACCAATATTGATATTTGGTATTGATATTATTATATTTGTGTTTTTAATATAAATGTTTAAAGGTCCCATATTGTAAAAAGTAAGTTTTTCATGTCTTTTGTATCATAAAGCAGGTTTAGGTGCTTTATAGATACTGTAAAAGTATCGAAGTGCTCAATATACGGAGAAATACACACAGCCCGTATAACATTTTAAATGTGTCCCAGTTTATTACTGGTTGCAGTGTATGTAAATAACATCAGCTGACAGGAAGTAAACATGGACCCAAGCTGTTGCCAGGCAACGTAATTCTGTTGCAATTCCATTGAAATGCACTGAAACAGAGCATTTTAGACATAGGGGGAATTCAGGTATATTCAAGCAGACAGTATGAGGAAAATAAAGTTTTTTTTTTTTAACATTACAGCATGTAAACATGTTCTAGTAGAAACACAAAATACAAGTATGAACCTGAAAATGAGCATGATATGGGACCTTTAACATAACGTAAAGCACTGTGGTCAACAGTTGCCTGGAGCTATTGTGGTTTGTCATTGACTTCAGTTGGCCTTTATTATTAGTTATTTAGCTGGTTGAACTTGTTGAATATATCCACTATATTTACATTTCATTTACGACATTACTATTTATTCTAATTTTTATTTTTAGGATTACGGACTACTGTGTTATTATTTTTTATCTCACACTTCAGTCTTCAGTCTTTGTCATGTATTCCAGTGCAATTAATAACATAATATGTGAGGCAACACATTCTTCGGCTTTTGTTTGTGCTTGTGCATTGAGGTTGGTTTAGTGTGTCATACGAGGACACCTGCCAGACGCACAGAAACAAGTGTTTTCTTGGTCACTGACGTATGTAATCTGCAGCTGTTTAAAGGTCCCATATCGTGGTAATTTTCAGGTTCATACTTGTATTTTATGTTTCTACGAAAACATGTTTACATGCTGTAATGTAAAAGAAAAAAAAAATGTCTTCATACTGTCTGCCCTAATATACCTGTACTTACCCTCTGTCTGAAACGCTCGATTGTAGTGCATTTCAACGGAATTGCAATGGAATTGCAATGGATTTGCGATGCTGGGCAACAGTTTGGGTCCATGTTTACTTCCTGTCAGCTGATGTTATTTTCGTAAACTGCAACAGGATATAAACTGGGACACATTTAGAATATTTACATTTAAAATTGTGTAATGGTCTAAATATTGTATATTTGACATCACAAATGGACAGGAACCCTAACGGCTTGTTTCAAACGCACAATTTCTGAATACGTGCTGTGTGTGTTTCTCCGTATATTGAGCGTTTTGATAGTTTAACAGTATTTATAAAGCACTTAGACCTGTTTTATAATATAAAAGACCTGAAAATCTCACTTTATACAAAATGGGACCTTTTAATGCTAATAAAATAATCGTTACCACACCTTGATAATTTGGAATTATTCAGATTGTCTTAGTGGCAATTGTAGGACCCCATTTAGCTTATTGTATGAACAGAAACTCCAATGTCATTTGTCATCTTTTCGGAATGATGAAAGAAAAAGCTCTCGTGAATATATTGCGGAATGGATGTAGGCCAGTAGATCTGAAGCTAGCACATGAGCGTGGTGTGACTTTGGCTCTGTATTTTGGGTGTCACTTTGTTGGAAACAAACACAACTTGTTGGTAACCATGCAAGAATTGAACACTGCTCTCTGTAGGGATCGACGGTGTGTTTTTTTTTTTTCAGGACGGATATTGATTATTAGTAATCAAGGAGACCGATAAGCGATATTTGGACCGATACACATTTGCAGTAAAAATGAAAATCTTGGTGTCAAAAATGGGAATAACACAAACTCCAGCTATTCAAACATTAACTTAAAACAAAAAGTGCAGGGAGCTCCCAGCTTCTTATAAAGCTAAACGATAATTTTAATAAATAAATAAATAAACTATCTCCCTGAAGTTTTATAAAGTGTTTTCGGAAGTTTGAGTCCTAATTCAGTAGCAGCAAACTGTGGTGCAGAGTTGCTTAGCCTGTTCTCCAGAGAGACAGCTTCTGTTCCTCCCATAAACTACAATACTTCATGACCAGTAATTACTATAACTGAATTTGTACAATAACAATAGAAGTGACTATTCAACTCTATGCAGTGCATGTATGGATTAACTCAGGCCTTATATGCAGTTCCATTACATTCCATCACACTGGGCCTCTCTAACAGCAAGATGTGACCGCTGACTGCTTTCTATTTATTTATAAAGCCCGTAACTTGCCATTATATATCACATTGCATTTTACTTACTGTATATTATAACCCTATTGAACTAATAGGTCAATTTAAAACCATGATGACCAACTATTCCACTCTTTAATGTAACTGTTTATAACTGTGTTGTTATTGACATTAGCTATCGCATCGAAGCTCTGCTACGCTCAACATTAGCTGACGTTGTACATGTAAACATACAAAGCACCAACTCCTACGGGCGAGTAATGTTCGCAAATCAGCAGCTAAAATAAGCTTCATTTGCACTGTCAACAACATTACTCAGAGATAAAAACCAATGCTACATAAACTCAATTATCTTGTTAAAGCTAACTGAATATTGCTGCAATAACGTGCATTATTCGGACATTTTCAGCGGAGTAAACTGGGAAACTGGGCATGCTTGTCATCACATTAATAGATCGTAAGATCGTCAGCATAGAGGAAATAGGATGTTTATTGCAACTTCGACAATATCTTCCATCTTACCGAGAGAACACAGCTCTGTCTGTCGGTGTGTTTTTTCTGCCGGTCTGTGGCACGGTAACCCTCAGTGTTGATTGGCTGTTGCTCATGATGTGTAACCAATCAGATAGTGTTGTGGGCGGGACATTGAGCCAGACTACACAGTGGAGAGCAGTGACAGCAGGCTGCACAAGAGCCAAAGTAGCGCATTTATTTTATCGGTTATCGGTGTTGTTTGATAAAAGAAACGGTCTGAGCAATTAAATGGTTGATCATACGCAGCATGTATTGGGCTCTGTTGTGCTCTTTTATGTTGCCTTATGCCATAAGGTGTTAGTTTTGGCCACACCCAAGTGGGCCACATTCAAACAGCAGATGTATTTTTTGGTGATGTGAGGTTGTCGGTGTGAACGTAACTGTAGCAGTGTGTGTGCAGTTTATTTATCAGTGAATAAATGCTACAACTCCTCAAACCCAAACCAACTTCCTGTATCTGCAAATCCAACTCAGACTCACTTAAGGTGGGCTGTTAAGGTGGACCAGCTTTTCTCCTTAAACTGACAAGCCGCTCTGAGTTTTGCTCGGCTTTTTAATGAATTTATAATATTTCTTTTAACTGATAGCATTAATTGGTTAAAATTCTTAATGTTGGTTAACGGTTAAACACCTAATTGTTTTGTTGTCATAGACTGCAATTTACATGGACCTGAATAAACCGCTTATTATCTAATATTACGTCAGGCAGATACACAGCTGATCGATTAACGCTCCAAGGC
Source organism: Sebastiscus tertius (assembly GCA_916701665.1). Taxonomy (NCBI): domain Eukaryota; kingdom Metazoa; phylum Chordata; class Actinopteri; order Perciformes; family Sebastidae; genus Sebastiscus; species Sebastiscus tertius. The sequence goes on along the minus strand of CAKAOH010024490.1, from coordinate 26,663 downwards.
TAAATTTTAGCGAGGAAAAACTGGCTTGGCCATTTTCAAAGGGGTCCCTTGACCTCTGACCTCTAGATATGTGAATGAAAATGGGTTCTATGGGTACCCACGAGTCTCCCCTTTACAGACATGCCCACTTTATGATAATCACATGCAGTTTTTGAATGCAGTATAAATGTGTCATTTGCGCCTATCCTAAAATGAGGTGTATGAATATTTCTGCATACCAGGGTCCCTAAACTGTCTTGAATTACATAAATTGGGTATCACTGTAAAGCTGAGACTCTCGAAGAACAAATGAACCCAATTGCAGTCATGTGTGATGATGTTAGTCCCCATAGGCGCTATTTCTAAGGAGACCATTTAAAAAAAATAATAATAAATAAATAAATAAATTTGACCTCCCTATAAAATGACCCGTGGTAACCTCTAGGACAGGGGTCTCCAACAAGTAGCTCGCGATATACCAGTAGCTCTGAGTGGCTCACTTAAGTTTCAAAGAATACTTGTATAGATTTAATAACACAAATTATCTTTGGAAACCTGTTTAAATTTCTATCCAATCTTTCTGGCTGGATCGGTTTACAAGCAGAGAAGGTTAAAGGAGCTGAAACAAGATGGATGGCTTTCCTAGCTAGATTGACAATAAGGGGGTTTCTGAGCAGTTTACACAACAGAAGTGCTCGCCATCTGATTGCCGAAAAATTTAATTCTTGCAGAAATCTCCAAATGTCAAAAGGTTTTTGATACCAAATCACAGCATGGCTTTTTCTATGGTGTTCCTCAAGGTCTTGGTGTCTTAATGTGGTATTTTGGAGGGATTATTTATAATTTTCATAAATTCTAGAGTGGTAAAAAATGGTTAAATTTTGCACCAAATCTGAGTAACAAATGGTATCAACACAAAAATTGTCATCATATACTTCCATTATAATGTTCTTAGCCCTTATACACTTTCACAATTTATTTTACTTCATTAATTAATGAATTCATGTTTATGTCTGATTCATTACAAGAAAAATTTGACACAGAATGCTGAGCAGCATCTCAAATTAATCTTCAGGTTCCCAGTTTTCAGATGATGTACATCACTTCTATGTGACGTCTACTGTTGACCTGCTATCTCCCTCTTATCACCCCCTTTACCTCCCCTTTTAAGGGATCCATTGTGTGTCTCAGAGAGTTTAAATTGTATATCGGCCGTGGTGTGAAAAATCTGAGATTTCATTTTTACAACATTTTCATTTTTCATTTTCATTTTTATTTAATTTTCAAATGTTTTCATAAACATATTTCAGTGTATTGTATAGCTGTAAAATGAGAGTTTGTGATCCGGCCGACATGTTGAAAACAGTCGCGATAAAACCAAGCCTCGCCCACTGGCTAGAGCAAACGTTCTCATTTTACAGCTAAATGTACAGTACTCTAAAATATATTTTTCTGAAAACTTTCGAGGTGAGAAAAAGGCAATGCATTTACAGAATATTGATTCATATTTGATCAGCACTGCCTAGTTTGACAATTTGATCGGAGTTTGTGAGTTTCACAAGCGGAGACCGACAGCTGCTTTAGAGATTGCTCGGCTCTGATCGGTCATTTTCCTCCGGGCATGGTTAAATCTGGCAAATGCAAGCTACATTGTGAACAACAAAGTATGTGTTGAAATCGACAGGACGAGAGCTAGTTATCGGGAGTTCCATCATGATGCGTTCAGGATCTATTCAGTAAAAATGAGTGTTGGGCAAAGGTAAATTCTAACGTTTTCATGATGTGTTCAAATGTAATCTTTGTAAAAATGTAGCTTTTTTTGAGAAACTTGAATTAATCCAGTTGTTTGAAGAAAATGTTTTCAGCAAAGCATTTCTGTAAATGCAAAACATGAATTGTCCAGGAACTGACAATTGTATATTGCTGGCTCCGGTGGCAGATGTTAAGAAAACTGTTACGTCAGTAGAATTATGTAAGCAACAGATGATCCTGTGTTATCAACTGGCAGTGCATTTTTATGTTACTTTTGGATCTCTATTCATGGTGCAGTAGTAAAAAGCAGCAAATGAATAAAGTGCTTACTGTTTACTTTAATTCTTGTTTTTTCAGTTTCTAAAGATAAACTCTAGAATGTTGGAAAGCTTTGCATGCCTATGATTTACAATTTTACAATGATTTACAAACTTCTAAATTCGAATAGTAAAAAAACAACAGATATTCGAATATGAAAATGAATATTCTATTGTGAAAAAAAGCAGCACTACCTCTGCTGCTGTCTGCCTCACGCATGCTGAATGCACCGTGTTGCTCTGGCTCTATCTATCTGGCGTGGAGTGGAGGTCGTGTTGCTCTGGCTCTACCTATCTGGCGTGGAGAGGAGGTTGTGTTGCTCTGGCCCTTCCTATCTGGTTTGGAGAGGAGGTCGTGTTGCAAAGGCTCTATTTGGTTGGCAAGGAGAGGAGGTCGTGTTGCTCTGACTCTATCTATCTGGCGTGGAGAGGAGGTTGTGTTGCTCTGGCTCTACCTATCTGGCGTGGAGAGGAGATCGTGTTGCTCTGGCTCTTCCTATCTGGTTTGGAGAGGAGGTCGTGTTGCAAAGGCTCTATCTGGTTGGCGGGGAGAGGAGGTCGTGTTGCTCTGACTCTATCTATCTGGCGTGGAGAGGAGGTCGTGTTGCTCTGGCTCTACCTATCTGGCGTGGAAAGGAGGTCGTGTTGCTTTGGTTCTTCCTATCTGGTGTGGAGAGGAGGTCGTGTTGAAAAGGCTCTATCTGGTTGGCGTGGAGAGGAGGTTGTGTTGCTCTGGCTCTATCTGGTTGGCGTGGAGAGGAGGTTGTGTTGCTCTGGCTCTATCTATCTGGCGTGGAGAGGAGGTTGTGTTGCTTGGGCTCTATCTATCTGGCATGGAGAGGAGGTCGTGTTGCAAAGGCTCTATCTGTTTGGCGACGCCAGGAAGCTGCTTGACATCCTCCTGGATCCACCTTTGTGTTTTTTTATCGAATAAATAGCTTACTGTACTGCAAGCAAGGTTTCTGTTAATGACCATACTACCTGACACCAGAATTTGAAATGGGGCAGTGAGAGTAATGTGTGGTGTCTCTGTGTGTATAGTCACTTGTTTCTTTTGCAGCTTCACTTGGTAATTTAGGCCGAGAAGAAAGCTAGACAAAGACATTTAAAGTCTTCTATAGTGCAGCTAAGCTGTGACCAGAAGGCTCTTTGAAATATAATGTGCACACTAATAGTATAGGCTTTGCTTATGATTTGCTTATTTTCCTTCAACGTTACATTCCCACAGCAAATGTTGAGCACAGGAGGACACAAGGATATGGTTAGTTACAGAGCAGGCAGCTGAGTCATGTTATCTTCACGGGACGCATTGATTAGATGGCCTTATTAAATCACAGAAGACGAGTGGTTGAGTAGTACAGTTATGTAACCGGTGCTCGTCAGTGTTGTGAATTGAAAAGGGAAAGACGAAATGTGCAGTGAGTGAAAATGTCTCTTAGTAATGTTAGAATTAGAAGTAATGTTGGATCCTGTAGCCTGTATGCGCAGAGATGAGGAGAAATATTTGCAACAATTTATAATATAAATGAGCCTTACCTCCACAATGAGAACGTAGTTTGTGTGCATCATTTTAGTGATGGTAATTTGAATGATTAAATTAAATTGAGTGATAAATAGAAATACAATATATTATATGGTACCACAGTACAACCTCAAAAATGATCACAGAGTTAAGTCGCAACAATTCTTGTTAAAAATTAAAAATCATTCAGTGAGCTGATGTTGTGAGGTCTGTACATAAATCATAATTTTTTTTACATTTTTACACATTTTTCTGAAGAAATCAAAGAGTAAAGAGCTGCTTGTTTGTATTCATATTTATATTAATGATGTAATCTTATGAAGTTTGAAAACGTTTTGATTTTGTGTTGATAGTGAAATGTAGTTGGAATCTCTGTCAGACTTTTAACACGTCTATTTACTAGGACTGCAGCTATCTATTATTTTAGTAACTGAGTATTCTACCGATTATTCCATCGATAAATCGAGTTGATCGGATAAAGTATACTTTTGCTTTATTAAAGAGCATTAGTAAATAACAAAAGAGAAAATAAGACTGAACAACTCATTGGTTTCCTTTTTTAGAAAAATCCACTTTGTATTGCTTAAATTACATAAATATATTATGTCAAAAAACTAAACCCATTTAGTCAGTAATCTCAACACCAACATCAATATCAACACCATTAACTATAATATTAATAATATGAATACAAATATTAATATCAATATCAATACCAAAATCAATAAACTACTGCCAATAATAATAATAATAGTGATAATAATGGGGATAATAATAGTTATTAATTGAAATAGAATAATCAATAATAGAAATGATTTAAGTGATAGTGACAATAACAATATTCACAGTAATAATGCTAAAAACAATAACAATAATATGCATGAAATTACTTAAAATAGCAACAATACTGACAATATTATTGATAGGTGAGGAGGCAAGAAAGCATATATGATAATTATGTTTGAGAGCAGTTGAGAGGGAGAGTGAGAAGAGCGAGAGAGACTAAAATGTGATGGCGGTGAGTGTGCACGTGAGTGTGCACGTGAGTGACGGGGTGTATGTTTATTGCAGATGGTTGACAGGCGGTGAGGCAATTAAGAATTAAGGGCGTCGATGAATGGATTCTAGATTATGTATGATCTGAATTTGATTAATAGAGTGTAATATTGACTTTGTGCCTGGATTTCCAGTTCATGAGGATGGTGTTCTTGGTGATGTTTAGGGCTGTGGAGAGTATTCTACTGGATGTGTTGTTAAGGTTAGTGTTAAATACGTCTCCCAGCAAGCAGAGTGAAGGGGAGAGTGGGATGTGGCAGTCCAGAAGGAGAGAGAGGTTGTCAGTGACGTCCTGCCAGAATGGTTTAATTGGTGTGCAGTCCCATGTGGCATGCATATACTGTAGGTGTCTGTGGTGTTTTGTGTTCAGTGCGGACAAATTTTAGATTCTGCGAAACCCATTTTAAACATTCTTTTTCCTGTGTAGTGTACTCTGTGAATAATCTTGTATTGGATGAGTTGTATGTTTGCGTTGGTGGATATAGAGAAGATATTTTTTGCAAATTCGGGTCCAGAAGTCGGCACTGGGGACGATCTGTAGGTCTTGTTCCCATTTTGTTTTGAAGGGATGGATATTGCTCGGTTGGACATGGAAATGATCTTGTATATTTTAGTTTATGTATGTTTTTTTTCTGCCAGTGATGTTAAACAGGTCTGATATTGGTGGGGGAAAATCTCAGTTAAATGTTGATTTTGGCCTGAATAGAGGATCTTATCTGGAGAAATTCTAGAAAGTGATTCTCCCCAGTGCCGTACTTCTGGACCAAATAAGGACATGAGACCAGTGTTATTATTATGGAAGATGTGTTTGAGGTGCGTGATATCTTTACTGATCCATGATGAGAAATTTAGTGGCTTTGTTTATTAAAAAGTCAGGATTGACTGTTTAGCTGTAAAATGAGAAAGTTTGCTCCAGCTGGTGGGCGGTGCTTGGTATTTCCTCAACTTATCTCAACATGGCTGCCGGGTCGCACACTTTCTCATTTTACAGCTAAACAGTACACTACAAGATGTTTCTGGAAATATATGAGGCGAGAAATAGGCATTACAGTAACAGAATATTGATTCATATTTGATCGGCGCTGCCTAGTTTGACCGTTTGACCGTTTGATCGGAGTTCGCGAGTGATTGACAGCTGCTCAGAGACGGCAAGGCTATAGCTCGGCTCTGATTGGTTATTTTTCCTCCAGTCTGTGAAATCTTGCAGATTCCGTTAGGAGCACCGGAGGACACAGAGGCACATGATTTTTTTTAGATTACCTGTCTCATGCACTACTGTCAGGATATTGTGACCGTTCTGTAAAATAACTTTTTTTAATCTTATTTGCTCCATTTTTACCCACAGCTGCTTTAAGTGCTCAGCTCTGAAGGAGTAGATACAACTAGAGGCTCACACATACCCATACTGCATACACACTCAGGCCTGCTCACATGTGCGCACACACACACACACACACACACACACACACACACACACACACACTCACACTCACTATTGACAGCAGTCACATGGTGTGTGTGTGTGTGTGTGTGTGTGTGTGTGTGTGTGTGTGTGTGTGTGTGTGTGTGTGTGTGTGTGTGTGTGTGTGTGTGTGTGTAGCAACCCCAGGGATCAAGTTCAACACTGTGAAGAATGCGTCTGTGCTCGATGGCCCTCCCCCCCCTCTTTACCCACAAGGCTTTGAAGTATACAGGCCTGCTATCCCTCTTCTCCTCTGCTCCTCTGCTGCAGAGGGACTGAGGGTGATTATTTGTGCTCCAGCTTCCAACCTCTGCAAAATCAAAGTTTAGTCGGCCATATAAATCAGAGATGGCTGGATCATGTGATCTGATATGTGATAAAATCTTTTATCTCCTACTGCTTCTAAATGCAGCACTTGAAGTAGATCGGCATGTTTGATAAAGTTGATGAGTTTTGCACTTTTGGGGGTTGTACCCACCTGGCTGAATGCAGGGCTGGGCGATATTGCTTATAAAGAATATCTCGATATTTTAAGGCTATATCGCGACATACGATAGCCTACATATTCCGATATTGTTATATTTGATCTAAACTATACCATGACTGTTTGATGCATATGATCATACCAGCGACACTCTGAGGAGGTGTACTGTCATATTGAAGTCAGATTGGTCTTTGGAAATGTATTCTTATTAAGTTTGACTAATTCTTCGGGCTGTCAATCGATTCAAATATTTAATTGCGATTAATCGCACAGTTGTCCAAATTAAACGCGATTAATCGCAAATAATTTGCATATTTTGTTACTGTTCACAATGTACCTTAAAGGGAGATTTGTGAAGTATTTAATGCTCTTAATCAACATGGGAGCGGGCAAATATGCTGCTTTATGCAAATATACGTATATAATTATTATTATACCCCCGCGACAACGTAGTCATTAACACGCGTCCTGAGTGATCCGATCATAAGTGGACAGCTCTAAGTACAGGTTTGAACGCACTCAAGAACGCATTGAGGACTCATTGAGATCCGATCGCTCTGGGACACATACTGTATGGCCACATTATTTTAGCAGTGTGTACGCTGTCCACTTGTGATCGGATCACCCGAGACGCATGTTAATGCCAGGTCTGAACAGGGTATTTGGCAGCCGTTCACTTTACAACCAAACTCTTCTTCACTCGGTGAGTAGCCTCAGATTGTATTTACTCAGTGTCAGACTTGATACTAACTCATAACACTACTGCAGTAACGTTACCGCCAAATCCATCCGCTGATTAAATCCATGCCTCTACCCCCTCAAACAAGTGTGCAGGAGAGCGGAGAGAAAGACGTTGTGTGTTCAGCTCTCAGTACTTCTGTAGCTTTTAACTGAATCTCCTGCTTCCCTGTTTGTACTTTCAAATATCTGCTTTATTTTAGGGGATTAGTTCTCCCAGCAGAATCCTCGTCACTGCTCAGGTTCTTTGATTCTTCCTCAAAGAGTAGGCCCTTTTCTGCCAAATCGAAATGTATAGTTATTGTACTATAAATGGTCAACTCCCTTGACGCGAGTGTCTCTGATTGCACCACAAGCATTACACTTGATAGTAAATTGTGACAGGAATGTCTCACTTTGCTCGTTTGGCTGATGGAAATGCCCAAATGCAGGGTGCTGTCCCCAAAAAAACGACCAAGGGACAGGGTGCATTCAGCAGCTTCCAGTACAAGGGTTGACCTGCTGTACGCTGTGGTTGCAGATTTTGTCCTGTAGCCGTGACCTGCTGAACTGCCTGTAGACTGCTGACTCTGGCTGTGTGGCCCATTGCAATGTTGTTGTTTTTTTGTTGATTTAACTGAAATCTGAGGATGATACTGGTCTTAGCCAATGGGAGTGTATAGACTTGTAAAAAATACATTTCAATTTGATAACATTGGTGTGATGTTGCAATATAAATAGATTTTCAATACAGTAAAATAGGGCTCTGTTATAATAAGTTATTGTTGGTCTTTAAAACACCTTTTTTTATGTACTGTGATTTAAAGTAGTGTTGCTAATCCAAGAAAATACTGGAAGTAATAATACATATTAAGCTAAATCTCATACATTTTTTTTACTTTGTTGAAGTAGACAGTAGACATGCTTTGAGGTAGGGATGCTGATTTTGAATTTTTTTTTAACTGATAACCAACCCTTGTTAACCGATTATTAACCGCTAACCGACATGCAGCGGTGCGCCAGCTGCAGTGTTGTCACCATCAGTATGTGTCACCGCGGTTTATAGTAAAACTGTAATGACACTCAACTGCACATACAGTATATTACAGCGAGGTAGGCTAGTGTTAGGCTTGGACGATATCTATTTTTATGCCTTCCTGATATTTCACCGGGGTATACAGTGTACAGTATACGATGGTATGTGACGGCATGGAGGAGCGAGATTCCCATTTTAGTGACAAACTAAAATGAGAATAACTGGTCCACCTTAAAAGTAATCCCACTTTCGGGCCTAACCCACTTAATTTTATTCAGCAGGTGGCACATGGGAACTTGGCTTGGGTCTTGAGGAGTTGTAGCTTTTAGTCACTGACAAACTGTACTCAAGCTGCACAGCTAGTTCACAGCTATAATTTTACTTCATACTCAACTACCTACGCTCTCTCCTCTCTCTCTCCCTCGCTCTCTCTCTCGACCGCATTATTTGCTATGAAACAGGAAGCTGCTGTTTTAATCGGCTTGGAGTGCTCCAAAACTCTTAAAACTTTACACGTGTATCTGAGTGGGTCTTGGGCTTGGGAAAATTGGTTTGATAGTGCCGCCTAGCAAAATCTGTTTTCAAAATCAAAGCCCCCACCTTTACATTTGACATAGACAAATGAAATTTGGTAGGCAGATGTAACATTTGGAGACGTACAAAAAAGCCTCTTGGAAGTATACCATAAATCCAACAGGAAGACTACAGATTTACTGAGATCGACTTCAATTTGACCAGGACAATCTAAAGACCGTTATGATGAAAAGTGATCAAAATCTTGAGTTCTCACGCAACAACCTTGCCTTGGCATGGTTGCCATTTTGCGCAATTTGCCATGATAGAGGAAGTTGTTGTAACTCCAATGTACATAATCCAATCCACCCCAAATTGCACAGGCATGACGAGGGTTCAGCCTGAGGAACCCCATCATAAACACATTGCCTCATAGCACCACTAGAGACCTCTAAAGGATATAGCCAAAAGACCCTGCAACATTTGGACTTGTGAAGACAAATATACCAAATTTGAGAGAAATTATAGATTTTTATTGTACATACATCAGTTTGTGTAGCCATTAAATTTCCTCATTTAATTTTCATGTTATAAAAAGCTCCTTCCAATAAAGTCCATTCAAATTGTATTCACTTAGCATAGAAACTCTTTTAAACTTGGATTGTGTTTGGGTAAAATTTGAGAATATGAAAGCTGTTTTTTATGTTTTCGGGTTGGCCGTCCGTCCCATTCTCCTGAACATGATATCTCGGGAATGTATGGAGGGAATTTCTTCAAATTTTGCACAAAGACTCATGACGGTTATGGAAAAGTTACATCTTTCTCGTACAATTCCCAAGCTTCACTCTGTGACTTCTTCACTCAGAGCAGCTGTCAATCACAGCTGTCAATCATGATGTCTCACCCCATTTTTAAAGCATCAAATAACTAATTAAAACCAAAATGAACACTTGGAACATACATCAGCGTGATAAGAACTACCAAAAATGACAGAAACCATCTTCGGGAAAAGAATATTTGACATGTGCTTTGGCTTTTTAGTTTGGCCCATGTCCCATCCGTGAACACAGAGAGAGCGGGATTTATGACCTATACTGCAGCCAGCTGCCAGGGGGTGATCCAGATGTTTTGGTTTCCCTTTTTGGGGAGCTGTCATGTCATCCATCTTTATATACGGTCTATGGATTCAAATTATGAAGTGATGACATTTTGTGCAGACGTGGATGTAAACTGCAACTTGACTGGTTGGTGGAGGAATATAGCCGCGAGCCGATGATTCTAGTTTATGTATGTGATGTGACCTTTGACTTTGGATGCAACAGTACCGCCGATTTCCAATACATTTCATTAATTTAATTCGAAAGCCTTTAACTGAGTCTCCTACCTCTTGTTGCTGCAGGTTCTGAGCCCATGGTACAAGCCCCCGACTGAACATACTGGTGGAGCATACAGACTTACTACTGTGGTGAGTAAAATTTCCACCTTCCTATTCACATCACAGGTCATGGAGAGTTAGTTTTCTGAGCCTAGACATAAAATGGGAAAGACCTATAATAACTTGCAAGGCACTTTTGATTTTGTAGTTTGTCCTTTCACAATAATGGCTTTTGAATAACCTGTTCCTAACTGATGTTGGTTCATCTTGCTTGGTGTTTGTTACTAAAGTTTGTTAATTTGCCAGAAAATCTCCCTTTTACAAAACGTATACCCTTGGTGATATTCCCAATGAAATCTTATATTGTAGAATGCATTTGTATTTTTAATTGCTTGTATTATGTGTTACGTGGGAGTGGGTACTTTCTCACTTTTTTCGAGTTGCTGGCTTGCAAATTATAGGTTTTCTATTGGCCTATATCATGTATAGATTAATAAAAATCCTAGAAGAATGCACATGGGTGGTTCTCAGGATCTTGAACACCTCTACAATGTAATGCAGTTCAGTACTGATGTTTTACCAAGATCTATAGAGAAAAGGAACACGTTGTTGACTAAAGTATGGGACACACCGGGAACGTCAGGAGAGCGTGGCGGCTGCGTTACCTGTTGTTTTTTATTTCGGCGTCTGTGTTAACAGGTTAGAGCAGCCACACTGCCCGCGTGAGACGCGCGTCTCAGCTGCGTCTCTTCTAGAGAATAGAGGTCTCGCTTATTTTTGATGCGTGCCGCGCACATTTCACAGCAACAACAGACAGTGAAAGTGATCTATTGACTGTATATTAACATCATACCAGCAAGATTACTACAGTTTCGATGTCTATCTGTAGAATATGTTACGGAGATGAAAAAAAGTAAAGACTTATTTCTAAATCAACACTTCCTGCTTTAATTTCAAAATATAAGCCCTCAAGCGTTTTTTCTGTGGACAGAATTCCTTCATTTGTTAACACAAGGCTTTTATTCTGAAATATGTGCCAGACAGTGTTGTAGAACATGCAGTGACTTGGAGAGCTCCATGAATTAATATAGTACGGGGTTTTAATTGTGGATTATTACTATTATTTACAAATTACCACTCGTTTCTTAACCTTTCTCGGTCTAAAATAAATAGAAATTATATTTATATATTATTATATATTATTATTATTATTATTATTATTATTATTATTATTATTATATTTGATATTTTGGATGAATTGGTAAACATTGTTTTCCTGTTGGTTCGGTTTCTTCTTCTTTTTTTACTCAAAGATACGTCGCTCATTGGTTAAATGTGTGGGTCAGGAGAGAGAACGTAAACATAGGAAGGAACCAGGTCTGACCAAATATCAAGAAGGCAACGTACTTCGCCGCTACTCCAGTCAGACCTTGATTCATTCTCCGACTAGCTGTTAGCAACGGTTGATTTTTGCTCATCCCAGTATGTCAAATGCTCCTGACTAAGGGAGCTCAAATTGTAGTTTGCTATTTAGTTGGGTCAAATCAAGGTTGGATAACACAAGTGTCGTTGCTGCTTCCCCCCATTTGGACCACATTTCCCCTAAAACCCCACTACTTCCTGTATCCTGTCCTCTCCCCGGTGTCTTATTATACTGAGGAGAATAAACATGTTGGAAGTGAGCTTATTTTTTGCTCTTGTAACCATCTGTGATTGCCAGAAAGTTTGATTTCCGTTAAAAAGAAACCGTGCACTCTTCCTGTTTTGAACTGTTACAGAATCCAGCAGACTTCCTGTGAACTCTACCCAACAGTGCACAATGTACAATGCAGGATAGGAAACCATAGAAGCTGTCCGTCCCCATGGTGATGGTCGTGTTTATTCACGCTTGGATAGCCAAGGACTTTCTGCCTGACTTGATGACATTGTTCATGTGGTTCTCTGGTTGAACCAGGATGCTTTGCTGTGAAAGCTCCCACCCCATTTTGGCAACTAGCTGTGTTAATGTCAGGTCAGGCTTATTGGAAGGCTTTGTTTTCCTCACCGCAGAGCCCTCACTCTGCCGGTTTATTTCATTCGTGATGTTATAACTCTGCACTCTAGATCTTAGTCATCCGGTGTGTTGTTTACATAAAATAGCCTATCAGCACTAGTGCATAGTTCTCATTTCAACAACAGTCAGCACGAGAAACCAAGAATCAAGTCATTTTTGCATATAGCACAGGAGATAATTTTCTATTGTGATATGTAATGATATAATGATATGTAATGGAGGCAGGATATTTTACAGTTTAACAATAAGCTTTATTGTCCAAAGTGCACTGACATGGTAAACTTCACAGGGAATTAAATAATTATTAATAACTATAGATAAACAAAAATGGCCAGTTTTCAAAAGTTAGGTGCTCATGAAGAAGAGAGAAACAGGAAAGAAAAAACATGCGACCATTTTCTTGACCTCTTGCGTCATTGAGAGCATTGTGTCGTAGCTTGTTTATATACTTTGACCTCAGTAAGAAGGTTGCGTGGTCGCTCTTCACGAATACAGGTAGTGATTCCGCTCTGTAACCGTTTTTTGAATGGCATGAAGCAGTGATCTAGAGTGTTTAACTGCCCTTGTTACACGGCTTTGTTGAATACGCAATTCTGATTGGTCAATCATGGTGTTCTACGGTCTGTTATGTTCTTTATAGCAGAACGTTGCTATGGACACAGTTCTGATTTCGGACTATGGCGGACCATTTTTGAGTCTGCATCGCGTGTCAGGTGTTCACACCGGCTGCGTGACTCACACGTTGGGTATTCACACCGGCTGCATGACTCACACGTCGGGTGTTCCCACCGGCTGCATGATGGTTATCTGGTTATCTGATCGTCAGGCTCTCGTATGAATTGCATCATTCATATTTGAATTTAAATATTTTAATAAATTCATAGCCAAATGTGATTTTGATGACTAACTGACATTTGCATGGTTTGCAGACAGTTATGATATAGGATACAAATGCAGGTACAAATGCTTAAAAATGACTATTGAATAAACTGTGTGAACTTATTGTCCCGTTAGTGACCGACTTTGGAGAGCTTTATTGCCCTCTTCAGTAAAGAACTGATGTACAATCCTGAGATCAAAGCGCCAGCAGAAAGTAGACGGCAAAGCACAGAGAAAATAGAAGCTGGAAGAGCTATGTTTCCAGTCTGTTAGCGAATTAGCAAGTTAGCTCGCCAGCTACATAGGTTTATTGACTAACCCTGCTTGTTGTCACTACATCACCACCTAGCACCCAATATTTCATGAAGATATGTGGATACATTTTGTGGTGCTACTGTCTGGTGGGTTTGGGCCTTTAAAGGTCTCATTTTGTAAAAAGTGAGATTTTCATGTCCTTTATATTATAAAGCAGGTTTGAGTGGTATATAAATACTGTGAAAGTATCAAAACACTCAACCAATGTAGAAACACACACGGCCCGTATTCAGAAATTGTGCGTTTGAAACAAGCCGTTAGGATTTCTGTCCATTTGTGATGTCACAAATCTACAATATATAGACCATTTCACAATTTTAAACATAAACATACTAAATGTGTCCCAGTTTATTTCCTGAGCAGTTGCAGTGTATGTGAATGACATCAGCTGACAGGAAGTAAACATAGACCCAAGCTGTTTCCTAGCAACGCAATTCCGTTGAAATTCCGTTGAAATGCGCTAAAATGGAGCGTTTCAGACAGCGCGTCAATACTGGTATATTCAGACAGACAGTATGAGAAAAATAATGTGTTTTTTAACATTAAAGCACGTAAACATGTTCTAGTAGAAACCCAAAATACAAACATGAAACTGAAAATTAGCACGATATGTCCCCTTTAAACTAATGTTATCAGTCTGGCTCAATTACATACTAATACCCCTTTTCCACCAAAATTAGTGCGTATTTGCAGGTTTTTTTAAAATGCGCCGGAAAACAGGGTTGGTAAACAGAAAATGTTACGGTGGTTCCTTCTTTTTGATATCTGTTACTTATTCAGTCTCTCCTTCAAACTCTCAAACCAGAGTTGGTTATTACTGGAACAGTAGAAAGACTAACAAAGACGGTTTTGGTGAGTTTTATTTTGTTTCTGTCCTGTTTGAAGTGAAGTGTGTTTTACGATGATCAGCAAAGGTAAAATTATTGTTTCTGTCAATGGAGTCTGGTGGCTTTGAGAAAGGCAGATTAATTGACATTAATTGACATATTGGACAGACTGAATGCTTTAAGTAAGCCATATTTGTTTTCCTCTGCATACGAGTTGTGTGGTGTGCTGGCAGGTCATTGTGTGCTTACACAGGTAATGGTGTTTACCAGATCTTATTTAAACCCGAGACTCCAGCCTACCCGAGGTCACCTAATACCCCCCAGCTGTCAATAAATGGGCTCATCTTGTTTGTCTCACTAGCTCGGCTTCCTCAGTCTGTTACTAGAAATAGATGCTCACCATGGTCTTAGGTAAGGGTCTGTGGATTATCAGCTTACCATAAAGCCACGCTCAACAATATGGTTAACCCACAGGATAACAGCACAAGAGGAGCGATGTCCAGAGAAATGGACGATGTCAACGACAAGATAAGGGAATGAACCACTGAATATGTCACAGGAATAAGGAGACTTTGTAGAGACAGGGCAATCCAGCTGGTCGAAGCAGCCGTACATTTCAGTGAGCACCGGACACCGCACGCACGAAATAGACTTTATTTTCTGCGTATAATGCACGCCGCAGGAACTGACCTATTATAAATTGTATGCCACTTCATGTGTCCGCCATGCGATGCTAGCGAACGCACACGGAACACGCTTTATGTTGCTGCATTTTAAGTGTAGACCAAACAACAACAACAACAACAACAACAAGAATGATGTTTGTCACACAAGGCCTACTCCTTGTGGCCAGTAGCTGACGCAGTTATTATAACTCAATATTGACATGTGAATGGATTTGACCAAGTATAGTTGAGTTACAGCAGCTTGTTGTATAATGGCGAACTCAGACTGACGTTGTTGGTGCTTGGGCCCTAATAAAGTTGAAAAATCCCACTCAATAAGTGAAAGCAAGGCTTTAAAGGGACTGTTTGTAAGAATCAGAAATGCTTGTTAACAGCAACACCTGTGGCCTTTAAGTGAATGAAAGTAAGTGTTGGGCTCGCGCTTGTGCTCGCACTACATAGACATGAACGAGCATCGCTCAAAACAGTGAGGCGACACACGTCAGCTAAAACCACAATATCACTCTATATTTCAGCTGCTTGGCAGTAATGTTAGCTGGGAACAGGGGAGACACCGGAGTTTTGGTCGGAGACGATAACATTTCTCGCTGCGGAGCCCCGTCACTTCACAAGACACAGGAAACCTCTGTTGGTCTGGAGGAGCTGAGCCATTTATTTCTGCACAAACGTCCACTGAACATTCACTAGATATTCTCAGAGCTAAACTAACTCCTCCTGCAGTGTGTAGTGTGCACACATGCACATGAGAGTGGAGCGAAATAGCGAGAACGAGCGCGGTGTGTGAGTGAAGGTAAGCAGGCAGAGGAGCAGAGTACAGCAGGGACTCCGGCCCTGGAGACCAAAGCTACGGTCTCCCCCGCGTCCTCTGACCGCGGCCAACACTGTTTAACAGACGGGCTTCACTAGATACAACCAAGAGGTTTTGGTGCTTCCGTGTAGTTTGTGTTGGAGTCTCGTCTGAACAGCGTAGACACACGCGAGCGCGCATGGGATTTATATGTGTAAGAAGTTACAAACAGTCCCTTTTAATCTGGGACGTCATCAAAGTATAAAGCTCATCGAAACTCTGAATACAGAATAAATGCGTCAGCATCGGTTGGGTGTGAAGAGATGTCGCACTCATGGATCGATCAGAAATCACCCACAACAAATCTAAAATATTAAAATTAGTGTCAGCAAGTATAATGACATTGTTCTTGGTCAACTGATGTTTTAATGTTTTATGTCATTACACCATGATTTACAGCATGATGATATTTTGTACCATCATGCTGCAGTTTAGAGTTTTGTCTGAGTTAATTAACATGTTGATGACAGATTCTAAATTTAGAATTGTAGTTCTGTAGTTCTTTTGGGTCTTTTTTGATGTCAATGATTGGAGTGTTTGACCTGAAACACATCTCAAGCTTGATGTTAACTAGTGTACCCCTGTACCATGATGGTTTTACTCCTCTTCTGTTTTGCTGTAGTAGTGTGAGATCCAGTCCCACTATGTGAATTTGAAAGCGAGCAGTAACCGTTCCTTGTTCCTGATATGAGCAAACAGACTTTACCTTCTAAAGAGATTCTTCAAGTGAGCGACGGCAGCTCACAGTGAGATAACCGCTGTTGATTCAGTGGCTCTCACCGACCTGCTGCATTCAAGGACACAAGCTGCCTGGAGCAGGTTTAGCTGCCCATCAAGCGAGGCTAGCTGGCAAAGGCCTACGTTCTACCATCTGTAACCGACAGACAGCTAGCCTCGCCGACCTCACATAGGCCTTGTGAGGCAAAGCTTGGCTTGCCAACGCAATCTGTCACTCCAAGAAGAGAGCAGAAACCCTAGAGAGGGGGAGGGGAGAGCCACTTGCAGATTGGAGTTAATTTCACCTTAGTACCTTATACGACTGCACAGTAAAGGAAGTAAAAAAGACTTGACTGGATTTACAGTGCTGTCATACAGTATCATAGATTAAACCTGTAACTTTATATTTTTTATATTAATGTATGTATTAGTTTGGATTGGAAGTACCTAAAACAAATATTTCCTCGGGGCTAACGGGGCAGGATACAGGAAGATGGCCTGAGAGTTGTAGCATTTATTAACCGACAGTCTAAACTGTACGTCACAGCTATAACGTCAACGTTAACTTCACACTCACAGTCCGTCACACGCGTGCCGCGCTCTCCCTCTCTCGGTCGACCGCATACTCGCTAACGTTGGCGGAAGCCCGTCTTGTCTCGTAACCCCAAAAGATGCACAAACTTTCTAGTAAACAAACATGTGCGCGGTGCGTGTTTTCCGCTTCTCTCTCTTTCTGTCTGTCTCTCTCTCGACCGCGCACATCGACACTCGCTAACGTTGAGCACACATCCTACGCGCTTATTAAGTCACTTTAAGTTATTCCATTAAAGGCCGTGTAAAGGAAATTCAGAGTTTTGTTTCTAAACACGTTATAAATGCTGGAAAATAATGACTGAAAACATGTGCAATGACTGTGAACATCGTAGTACTGGATGGTGGAGTTAGACTGTTAAACTGTTTTTCGCCAGTTTTGTGTTCATGATTTTTTAGGCGGGGCTGAAATCATGGCTCGATGACGCACTGGAGCCATCCTTAATATGACCCCACCCGTCTTCAGAAACCTGTTTTTTGAAAGGCAAAATAGAAACCCAGAAGGTTATCAAAGGTGATTTTGGCTAGTTCAGTCGGTAGAGCATGAGACTCATATATTCAGGGTCGTGGGTACGAGCCCCGCGTTGGGCGTTGGCATTTTCATGACTGTTTTTGTATTGTAGTTTTATGGTTGTAATCCATCCCATGTCTTATGTATATTTATTCTTTTTCTGTAAACTTGTAAAAAAATAATTATCTTTAAAAAAAAAGAAGAAAATGACAAAGTGTCAGAGTATGCAGTACCAGAACCATGAATGTCTTTGAGACTACCAGGACCACAAAAGCAAGCACTTTGTCCACGGACCCGGGAAGTGGCGAGGTCCTCGATCAGAAGGACTCGGGCCCCCGAGTGACACCGGGCAAGCGGTCTTCTGTACGCCGCATTTCCCCAATCCGCCCATCGGACGGCGATTCGGCGCTGGGCTCTTCCCTCTTCACACGCCGCTACTGAGGGAATCCTGACAGGCTGCACCTTCCCCGCTTGTGGGTGTGGTTTCAGCCACGGATGTATTAAGAGAGGTTTCAGGTTTCAGCGCCTTCAGCGACACGCCCCCAGCGTCTCAGAGCAGAGAATACTGATGATTTTTACATGATTTTATATACTTGGCGATTTCTTTTTTATCATTCAAATTTGGCTGGGTGGTTAGGAACACATTTTTCTGTGGTGTGACAAACCCAGAATGCATGTTTATTTTTGCTTTGAATTTAAAGGAGTTTGCTACCTGTATAACACATTTTAGTTTAAAAAACACACCGTTCATAACGCCTCTTTTGGTGAGCTAAAGCCTTTGATTGGATGTTTCATGTTTGGGTTAATGTCTTATGTACCGTATATAATACAGTTGATAACCAAAGGGAAATTATGATTTACTTAGTGATTTTATATTGAGGGACACTCTCATCAATATGAATTTAGTATTGCTTCCTCAGTAACACGCCTCCATTAGGAAATTAGGTTATATGTTGCATGTATTTGATTGTTGTATCCTTATATTCTGTTGCTGTTGATTGATAGTCTTTGTGGGTCTCTCCCTCCCTTCCTCTCTTGTTGATTTAACATTTATTGTATACAGAACAGTTTGCCACTGGCAGCAGTCACAAAGGGAGGGAGAGAGAGAGAGAGAGAGGAGGGAGGGAGGGAAGAAATGCAGAGATGGAGATTCCCTTCTCCTCTCCCATCCCCCCTTCTGTTTTACCCCCACACTGTCAACACAGGATCCTCACTGCAGATAGCGGCTCCACAGTGCCACTGCAGTGAGGATGGCGGTGGAGGGACCTACAGCTTTCTGTTTACAAACCTGAGGTCCTCCCCGGGCATCGCTGCTGCTGTCAGATGGGATTTGAGCAGAGGGTCTCAGCGATCTGTGACTCAACAGTCTGCAGGTTTTCATTTCAGCCAAAACACAACAGCAGGCATACACTCAGCCTCCCATCTTGTTTGAAGTGTATTGATCAAAGCTGCTGTTGCGTTTGATTTAAATCAATTCCTGCCCGCTCAACGTATTTACTCCGTGAATTAATTACTTTGTGCGGTTTCCTTTTGTTTGAGGAGTATGAACGGGCAGCAGGCAGCAGGTTGAAATAATCTCACTCAAGATATTTAAACCTAATATGTGTAGAATTAAAATCCCAGTTGTAGAATAAAAAAAAGACACTTTGGAAGATTACAATACACGCTGCTACGCTCAGTGCTGTGCCTGAACGCATCCTGTGTAGATACAGATGGAGATGGAGGACTGAAGCTGCTGCTGCTGCTTTTGCTACGCAGGCTGTGCAGACACGGTTCATGTCGGTGTAGTTTGGACGCGGTTACTTTAAATTTGAGTGACACAATTGTACATTTATTGGGTGATTTATGCCTATAATAAGCTATAAGCAGGTTGTACTACAGTGTATTGATCTTGTCTACCTTTGAGCTGGTTAAATGGCATCCCTAATAGATGGAGAGATAGATAGAGGATGTGTTAATATCCATATTGATATTTTTGTATTTTCTAGGACTGTGAAACTTAAAGCTGCAGTAGGCAAGATTGGAGCAGATATGATTAAAAAAAGTTATTTTTTCTAAAACGGTCGCTATATCCTGACAGTAGTACATGAAACGGGTAACCTGAAAAAAATCATGTGCCGCTGTGTCCTCCGGTGTCCTCCGGTGCTCCTAACGGCATCTGCAAGATTTCACAGACCAGAGGAAAACAAGCAGTAAGAGCTGATATGAGGTCTGCTGTCTGAGACCCGACTGTCAATTACTCGCGAACTCCGACCAAACGGTCAAACTAGGCAGCGCTGATCAAATATGAATCAATATTCTGTTACGTTAATGCCTATTTCTCTCCTCATCATCTTGTAGTGCACGGTTTAGCTGTAAAATGAGAAAGTTTGTGACGCCGCCGCCATTGTGAAATCTGGTGAAGGAACGCCAAGTTTTGGTCACATGACTGGA
This sequence comes from Sebastiscus tertius, assembly GCA_916701665.1. Lineage (NCBI taxonomy): Eukaryota > Metazoa > Chordata > Actinopteri > Perciformes > Sebastidae > Sebastiscus > Sebastiscus tertius. The sequence goes on along the minus strand of CAKAOH010024490.1, from coordinate 6,591 downwards.
GCACAGCCAATAGGAACGCTCTCTCTCTCTGAAATGACCTGTGATTGGTCAAAGTCTCCCGTCACGGGCTAGATTTTCTAGAGCCTGAAAACAGAGCTATGAGGAGGAGCAGAAGTCTAGTTTTCTCTCAGAACACTTGAATTACAGTATGCTGAAAGGTTATCATGGAATCTTTGCCCAATGATGCCAAAAATATGCTGCCTACTGCAGCTTTAACTGGCATCCCTAATATATAGATAGAAAGAGGATATGTTAATATCCATATTGATATTTTTGTATTTTGTAGGACTGGTGAAACTTAACGGGATAATAACTCATTAACGCAAATTTGTTTTAACGCCACTAATTTATTTAACTCATTAATGCTACTTGCAATTTTTTTAGGTTGTAGCGGGCTCAGTTTTGAAGCTAGAGTGGAGAAAGTGACATCATATGAAACTAGAAACCTAAGTAATCCAACCATGTCATATGTGCTTGTAGGGCTGCACAATTAAGCGAATATTAATCACGATTTTGGCTTCCCACAATTAAATGAACGGCTGCGATATTGACGTTTAAAATGCGTGCTCCGCTCATAGTAAACTCTGCTGCATAAATCAAACGCTTCCTGAACTAAAAGCTAGAGATGAACCGCCAATCAGCAGCTGATTGAAGCTGGACGTTTTTTTTTTAGCAGTCTCATATATCCGTATATATAGACACACGTGTGCAGCGGCCACATGGCGGTTTTACGTCGGCACACAGCGGCACAGTCAGTAACGTCACACATACTCATAGCAGCGACTTACATGAAACCTGCCTTGGCGGAGGTCTGCGCTCTCCGAGTGCACTTCTAGTTCTTTGTGGTTTTCTCCTGACACTTGATTGGATGCTGTTCGATTGGTTCAAACAAAGTGGATCTGGGGAGTTAAGTGTAAGATAATCAAATGCAAGTCCCAATAACATTCACCGGAAATACAGAGAGTCCAGAGTTGAATAAAAAAAACACCACTTTTCAGAGATTCAGCAATTAGCAACAAAAGATAGAAATTCAATTTGGTCAGTTCAGTTTTTTCCCCCACGAGTGAATCCTCTTCTTGAACATAAAGGATCTCTGCATCTCTGGATCTCGCTGCTGCAAGGCGCTGTTGTATGTGTATGTGTGTGTCAAACTCCGACACAGAGAGCAGAGGACAGAAGCAGCCGTATTTGGCGCTTGGCGGGTGTTAATTTTGGACCCTGCCGGCATCGTACGGTACCTTCGTTACTGTAGAAAACGAGCTCTGTCACGTTTTTAGAATTTTGGCATCGACTTGGTACTGAAGTATCGGTTCTCGTGACATCCCTAGTCCCAACTCTTATGGTTATTGTTATGATTTTGTATTGGACTGCATCATGTTTAAAAGGGTATTGGTAAGACACATTTTTTTCCAGATAGATGATTGAAAACATGTAACACGCAATAATGTTTTGTTAATACCACAACCACAAACTACAGCATGAACAAAGAGCAGAGTTAAATCATCAATTTCCTGACACAATATCAGCAACATTTAAGTGCATTACAGTTTGCAGGTATTTCTGTTTCTAGTCACTCGATGTATTTATTTCTGTAGAGGTGTAATTAGAACCAATCAAGTATTTTGGACTAACTTGCACTGATCAAATTCGGTTTGATTTTGCCCTGCTGAGATATTTTCAGCAGTGGCTGTCCAACATTTACGTCATAAACACACACATGGTGGCTTATTTACTAGGGAGCTGAAATGTTTGCAGTATGGAACTGTTGTAAATTGCTTATGATTTAATAATTGGTGTAATTTAGAGCTCAGTAGCTTACTGTATGTCTGCAATGTCAGTGTTTCATGGGGTGGTAGTAACTGCTCATTTCAACATCAAAAAATGTTGCCAGTTAGCATTGTTTAGTAAGTGTGATTACGTTACTTCTGAGCAAAAATCCTCATCTGAGGTGGTTTGCATTACTTTGTCTGCTTGCTGTATATCTTGCTGATAGTAGTCTCCATGGAGAACACAATCCTAGCTAGAGACAGAGGGTTGGGGCACAGATAAGTGTCGCCGAGCCAACATGCCAGAGAACGTGCATCACCTCTTCTTCTGCTGTCTTGGCCACAGAGTTGTTTCCTGTCTCCTGGGTCAGGGACAGATCCCCAAACAACTCAGGCATGGCAGCCTTATTCTCTTGTGAAGGTGATGCAACTGGCTCTATAGTGTGAAGTCTGCTGCTGCTGTTGTTGTTGTTGTTGTAGCCTGATTATGTAGGATTAGCAAAAATTGTCAGTGACAGGAAGTAGACACACTGGCCTGCTCTTACTTTACACAATGCCATGTGGATTGTATAATAGTATCCTGTTTGCTGTTGCTGTGACCAGGTTCCCCTCAGGTCATCATTAAATGTCCTATATATGGCATTCAGAGCATTGATATAGTGGCAACCAACCAATTATTTTCAATGTAAAGATCTAGTGGAGTAAGAGCAGAGAAGGAAGTTGGTCTCCCTCTCTCTGTGTTGTAATGCAAGCTCCTCTGTAGCCGGGTCAGCCAGCGTGTGCATGTTAGTGAGTATATGTGCGTCTCTCCGTTGTGCCCTGCTGGCTAGCTAACGGCCGCCGCTCCGCACTGCTCTCAGCTGACAGTTACAGCTGATTACGCCGTCCCGACCCACGCTGTCATTGCGTAAGCGTAGCACCCAACCCTCTAGTTCCCCTCCTTTAGGTTAACACGGTTTGCTCCGTCAGCATCGTTGCCATTGTTTGCACTGTTAGCGCCGTTAGCACGGTCAGCTGCTAGCCGCCGGCTCAGCGGTTTCCATGTTTAGAGCCATGTTGAGGCAATAGATATGCTCTGAATTCCGTATTAAACACCTTTTAAAGATGAATCTTAATCTCCATAGTAGAAGGCATAGCTATGATCACATTATACTGTTTGAGGTGTAATAGGTGGTGTTCACACGTTTTACTAGATTTTTTTAATACAGTCGCTCTAGGAGAGACAATTGGCGTACTGGTCACATGGCAAACGATTCAGTGACACGACGCGACAGAAGTTACGCCCATAATTCATGCAAGGCATCATGGGGGCTAGGAATAAGGTGGATACAAACTGTTGAACCAGCATTTACAAACCGCTTGTCATGTGTGAACTTCGCTGCATTTGTGCGTGGGTTTTTTTGAGACTCCCCTGATGTGAATGATCCACAAATGCATTTTTTTTTCAACAAGGAATTATCTGTAGCCAATTCAATGTCTCCTTCAACACTTAGATGGGGTGCACAAGTCTTCGCCAAATGCTATACAGTTTGTATATAAATGTGACAACATACAAATATGTTATTTTAGTAAAACTACTTTTAAATATGTCTATTTGTGGATTTCTATTACATTTATATAAAACAATAACTGTTTTTGTGTGCATTGACAAATATTTTTGTGGAGAGAGTCATTTATATATAAATCACAAAATACATTTGTGCATCCATCTGTGTGCTTTCATTAATATTGAGACTGATCTGACTCCATGGTATTGGCCTCCAAAAAAAAAAAAAAAGTCTTGCGGAAACCCTGCTGGGAAATGAAATGGAGACCTAGAGCTCACAGTACCCATGAGAGTGTTTCATCCACTTAACTGCCATTAAATGCACAGAAATTGTCCTTCTCCTGGGAAGGGGAGCTGCAGACACTGAGCTCCAGGCTTTACGTGGCTGATTATTCTCAGGGGAAATGGGTTTTGAGCTGGCCCTTATTTTGGGATCGTCTCTCTGGCTCTCAGTGAGTTTTTTTTAAATATATGGCTCCCAACCTTTTTAGTTAATGAAACCACTGACAAAAGCAATGTCGGATCATGGTCCCCTGACATGTGCTTGGATGCAGAAACTGAAGAAGTCCTATTGCCCTGGTGGTTCGTCCCCCCCTTGTATTTTTTTAGTTGATAGTTTGCAGTGAATTGGTACCAAAATTAGTTCATTAAATGATTTATAAGTGTTCAGGTGGAGGAGAAGTAGCCTGGGGGAAAAAAAGTGAAACCATAGACTGTATAAAATATGGACGTAGTCTCTGTGACGTCACCTATAGGTTTCTGAAGAGCCGTTGTGAAGCTCAGTGTGGGTGGCTCCGGCCGAGTCCATCTCAGCACACAGCCTAAAGCCCAGGACACACAGGGAACGTCTGGAGCGTGTGGTGGCTGCGTTACATGTTGATTTTTATTTCGGCGTTCATCTCAAGCGCATCTCAACTGCGTCTCTTATAGAGAATAGTAGTCTCGCCGATTTTTGACGCGTGACGCGCGTGGTTCACAGCAACAACAGACAGTGAAAGTGATCTATTGACTGTATATTGACATCATTCCAGCAACATTACTACAGTTTTGATGACTATCTGTAGAAAATGTTACGGACATGAAAATAAGTAAAGACTTATTTTTAAATCAACACTTCCTGCTTTCATTTCAAAATAAAAGCCCCAAGCATTTTTTTCTGTGGACAGAGTTCCCTCATTTCTTAACACGAGGCTTTTATTTATATAAATATGTGCCGGACAGTGTTGTAGAACATGCAGTGACTTGCACAGCTCCATGAATGATTATAGTACGGGGTTTTAATTGTGGATTATTACTATTATTTACAAATTACCACACAGTTCTTAACCTTTCTCTGTCTAAAATAAATATAAATTACATTTATAATGAAATGAAATGGCTATTATGAAAGGCAAACTCTATGTAGAAAGAAAGAGATTGCAGCAGCTGACACGCAGCAGAAACGCAGCTGGTGTGAACACCCGATGCCTGAATCACGCAGCCGCCACGCGCTCCTGACGTTCCCAGTGTGGATGAGGGGTAACTCCCAGTTAATACAGAAATGGACGTAGGTGGATTGTCCTTGGAGCTGCGCCGGTTCCCGGGTGACGCAGCAGAGCAGATAGCTAGCGGCAAGCAAACTTTGTCTTTTGGAGCCAGCCTCAAGTGGCCTTTTGAAGAACTACAGTTTTTGGCACTTCCACGTTGGCTTCATTTGTCGGCACCGGAGGTTGCCGCTTGAGTGAAACACTATTTGTCAACACTATAGAAGTACAGCTGAAGAAAATACTCAGTCCGTTAAATGTATTTTTTTTTTGGCGAGAAATTTCAGGTGGATCATCAAGGATTAATAATCAGTTCTCAAAAACCAGTATGCAAACGGTAATTAAGGAGTGTATGTTGAAGTACATGGGGTTTATTGTTTTGCTTCTGTTTTGTTTTACCATGGTATTGAATTGGTATTAAGAATCATGGACTACTACATTTCTGGTGTCGTCCCATCCCTAGATAGATTTATTACATATTTCTGTACATTTTAACAATTCCATATATTTTGGTAGGACGACCTACCTACGTAATAAACATTTAAATACACTGGACTTTGATGCTCAACAGTATTTTCCATTTCCACAGTCAGTATAGTGGTGAAATTACCTTTTTTATTTTGGCTGAAATTAAAACAGGATTTAAAAAAGGCTTCATTTTAGGCCGATGGAATTGCCGACGCTCTGATGTTCAAACAAGATCCGGCCATATTTAAATTATCTTTATTATATTGCAGCCACATGTGTTGTATCATGTACATTGAGCAGTACCGTCAATGATGAGTTTACCCTTCACTGACTGAATCAATCTCTCTCCCTGTTTTCCAGGCTAGGTGTGTGCGTGCTGACCTAATGGTGTAACGGGAGTAAAGATGAGCATTAGCAGTGATGAGGTCAACTTCCTGGTCTACAGATACCTACAGGAGTCAGGTATCCTCTCAAGTCCTTATCATATTCATCAATGGGGGGTGTAACGGTATATCTGTATTGAACCGTTAGGTTTGGGTTTGACCCCAAACAGCTGTTTATGTCTACCGCTCGCACAGATGGAACAGAAATTCGGGAGCAAGAATTTTACCCGGAAAGTTTAGGCGGTGCATCAGTCAGCTGTAGTGTGGGCGATGGCTTAGAAGGGAGCCCACAAACTGGAGAAACTCTTACAGGATTGTTAAGGTTAGGCATTGATCTTGGAACAGTTAAGGTTAGGATAGTTCGTCGGGCTTTTTGCGAGTTTTTGCAGATCTCAGATCAGATTTCACAGTTTGCAGGCTCCCTTCTAGACACGACCTGTAGCATGCTTGTTGGTCAACAGTAGATGTCGCATAGAAGTGGTGTACATCATCTGACAGCTGGGAACCTGAAGATATAATTTGAGATCCAATTTGAGTTTTACGTCATTCTAGTCATAAATAAGAAATATGAATGAATGAATTAATCAAATAATTAAAATAAATTGTGAAAGTGTATAAGGGCTTAGAACATTATGATATGAGTATGTGATGGTCATCCTCATGCTCTATTATGTCTCATAAGTTGTTGCAACAATTTTTGGGTTTATACCATTTGTTGCACAGATTTAGTGCTGAATTTAAAATTTTTTTATCATAAAGTGGGCATGTCTGTGAAAGGGAGACTCGTGGGTACCCATAGAACCCATTTTCATTCACATATCTTAAGGTCAGAGGTCAAGGGACCCCTTTGAAAAAAAAAAAATGGTTGGTATATGTACCAACCATGTCATATATGTATATATATA
>CAKAOH010024489.1:0-19511 GCA_916701665.1 Sebastiscus tertius | reverse complement strand
ATGAGATTAAGGAAACATGCTGAATTGAGGGTAAAGTGATTCTGACTCCATGTAAAATATCCTTGGGTTTCTTGAAAGGTGCTTTTTAAATCCAAGTTATTATTATTATAATATAACTCTGAAAGGGGGTATTCTGCAAAATGAGTACTTTTAATTTTAGAACTTAAAGCAAATTTAGCTGATTTTATTTGCGTACTTTTACTTAAATCACATTTTAAACAAAATACTTTTACTTGTAACAGAGTATTTTTACATTGTAGTATTTATACCTTTCCTTAAGTAAATAATCTGACTACTTCATCCACCACTGCAGTAAACGTGGGACAGTACTAGTAGCACCAAGTCTGGTATTTTTCACCTAATACCAATTTACAAGCACCGATAGGCCTTTGCAACAATGAATGAATGTGTTAATATCTTTGTTACTTGACTCATAACATTTTTAGAGATTGTTTTATTCACTTAATTGTAATATATCTCAGTAGTACCTTACAGCATTGCAGTGTGTAGATGTAACCTGTCCTCCTGCAGTGACACCAAGTTTCCACAGGGTGGCAGTGTTTGATAGCAAACAGCCTCCCAGCTTGTCATGCAAAACCCTCTAGAAGCTCTTTTACATTTAACTTAATAAAACATTTATTATTTTCCATTCATATTTTTAATAACTAAGTTATCTTGCACAGGATGGCAAGACATGTGCAGGACTACCAAAAAGGACAATTCAAGAAGATATGTCCAATTTGAAGTTATGCAACAGTGGCAATTTGTCAGAAGCAGTGACGTTGATATAAATGTAAGCTAAAGCTTCAAGTAGGAATACTAGTATCTAGTTTGTGAAAAGGACACAGAGTGAGCTGAGAGAAAAGATGAGGAGCGAGGTCATCTCATCTGTTTCATCTGCTCCTCTAGTCCCCTTCACCGCTCCTCCTTTCATCTTGGCAAGCCCCTCAGGGGAGAACACTGGCCCACTGTGTTGTGTGTGTGTGTGTGTGTGTGTGTGTGTGTGTGTGTGTGTGTGTGTGTGTGTGTGTGTGTGTGTGTGTGTGTGTGTGTGTGTGTGTGTGTGAATGAGGGGGGTCTTGGGGTCTTGCCACAGGAGCCCCATATCTTGAAAGGGGGAGATGACAACATGAGATAATGGTGAAAAGGAGTAACAGGGGTGTGGGGAACGTGAGTATGCGCGTCGTGTCCCCAAACCCCCCCAAAAAAACCTGTGATATTCTACCTGCTCGTCTTTACCCCCTCACCCGCAGAACACACGTTGCTCTCTCTCCTGAAATCACTGTCACGTTTCCATAGCTCAAATGCAAAGCTTTAGGCTACTATTTAACTTATCTCATGACCATTCTAATTTGAATAAATAGTTCATTTTGGGTTTGCATCATGAACAGGGATTATGGTGTGTGATTGACTCGGACAGTGTATGAAGGACTTACCATGTCATCTAACTGCACTTTACCAATTCTAACACTATTATTATTATGCATGGTAATAGGACAATTATTAGAGGGCAGAGCTGTACTAAGGCCTGTAATCTCTCTAGGCAACCATCATTATTGTACTCCTGTAGCAAGGTAATAAAAGTTTAGAATATTCAGGTTTTTTTATTATTAGAGCTGTCAATTAATTAAAATATTTAATCACGATTAATTGCATGATTGTCCATGTTTAATCGTGATAATTTTTCTGTTAAAGGCAGGTTTGTCAAGTATTTAATACTCTTATCAGCATGAGAGTGGGAAAATATGCTTCCTTTATGCAAATGCATGTATATATTTATTACTGGACATCAATTAACAACACAAAACAATAACAAATATTGTCCAGAAACCCTCTCAGGTACTGCATTTACCATAAACAATATGCTCAAATCATAACATGGCAAACTCAAGCCCAACAGGCAACAACAGCTGTCAGTGTGTCAGTGTCTTGACTTGACTATGACTTGCCCCAAAACTGCATGTGATTATCATAAAGTGGGCATCTCTGTAAAGGGGAGACTCGTGGGTACCCATAGAACCCATTTACATTCACATATCTTGAGGTCAGAGGTCAAGAGACCCTTTTGTAAATAGCCATGCCAGTTTTTCCTCGTAGTGTTAATCGTACATAGTAAACATGCAGAGAGAGAAACAGTTATTAATGTTTTACAGCAACAAGATGATTGGCTCAAAGGGATCATGGCTGATTGGTTGAAGAAGTGAAAAGTGTGAATGCCCTCAGTCGGAGTAAGCATGAAGATAGTCATCTTGGTTGAACTTTCACACAGCTTCGTATGACAATAACCTTAGTTAGGACAGATGTGTCTCGATAGGAAAGGTCAAAGGGTCACCAGCATCATATATATCTTAAATCTTATCTTTAATTCTATTTTATTGTGTTTTTTATTTCCTTTTATCTAGTTTAAAGTTGTTGCTATCTATCTATCTACGTATGTATCTATCTATCGGCTTCTCCTCTTCAGATCATTCAGATGCATGCAAAAGTTGATTACATTCAACATTAGTTATTGCTAGCAGACTAGTGATGAATACATTGCAACTTTTTTGTTATTTATTTATGTTTTTATATATAACAGCTCAGTATATAGCCTATGCATTTTAAGTGAGAGCAAAAAAGAATGACTCAAATGGATAAAATGCACAACAACACCAGCGTGTGAGCAAAAGCTACAATACCTGTAATCCAAACAGACGAGCAATCAAACAGACAACCATACGGAGAATATTAAAATAATATTACCAACCTGCCAAAAACACATTTCAACGCTTCACATGCACAGGTGTACAATGGAACAACTGCCGACGATACTCTTTTATTGTCTGTCATCACTGACACGGTATCTGGGTACACAGTCACGCCGCTCAAAGCACACATGTTTGATGTGGCGTGTATGCAAAGCAAAACTCACATCCTGCTCCTGTGTACGACGAGACATGAAGCGAGGCATGACCTGTGTTGAGCCTGAGCTAGTATCCACATGTTAATGTTAACCCTGTGGTGTGAACGGAGGGCACAAACTGTTGACATATCAGGAGGGGCGACAGATAAGAACACATCGCATTATGTTGGTCAGTTGGATTTCACGCTTATCCTCAATGACTCGGAGTCACTGCGGTTCATTTCTAAAGGTATCACACAGCCTAAAGAGGTCTTTATTCATGAGCCTTTAATTTCGGTATTCATAGGAACGATACTACTACATCTGTTTTCCTGCTTATATTTCATCCTCATAAAAAGAAGATAAAGAAGCACTTCCAAATAAAACTTCCAAATCCACCAACTCATAATTCAAGGAAATACATGTGGGAATAAATACTGTATGAGCCCTATTTTAATACCATTCTAGCTCAGCATTAAACCTTTTTATCTGTCTCAACTTGATTTTAATAACTCTCATGTAACGTAATGCCATGCAATTTAAACAATTGCAATTTTTGAAGTTGACTGACATAATTTCAGCGTAACACGTTAGGTAACAGCAGGCCTGTTTGCAGGCGCGACTAATCTTCCCGAAGCCTGACTGTAAGGTAATGATAGGGTTTGTTTGCATGCCGCTTTCTGTAATCCCCGAAGAGCTCAAGTGAAGATCAACACAAGGTGATAGACAACACACACAACGAAGGAGCGGTTCCTGGTTGTAGCCCCATTTGAATATTTGTCACATGTGCTGTTTGAGGCTGAAACACAAAACACTACAAATATGAGAGTAAGATAAATAGTCATGACCGAAGTGAGTTTACTGTAATTGAAGGCTCCACCAGACCTCTAGAGGTCTTCTGTTAAATGCCAGCAGGAAATTGGTACAAGCAGAAAATAAATATGAATATGTCTTTTATTGTTGTCAAGGCCTTTGCATCAAAACTACTCATATTGAATGTTACACCAAAATCTGTGACCGTAGAGAGCCACACATAAGGTCACCATTTCTGACGCATCTATACCTGTGTTATAAATGAGGCAAATATGTGACAGAAAACACACAAAAGTAAATTGTTAAAAAACAGAAATGTATTTTAATATTTTTATTTTAAAGATTATTCACAAAACTCTATAAGAAAAGTAAAAGATAGGTACAGCGGGGTCCCATTTTCTGTGGTGTTTCAATGGTGACCTTATGTGTTGCTGGCTCTCTGTGGTCACAGATTTTGGTGTAACACCTGCAGCGATGCAAATTTGCAACAGCTGCAGCAAAATCAAAATCGTGCAGCCCCAATAGGAAATATACCTAAGTATTCTACATTAATATTATATCTACATTACATTAAATATCAAGGGACATCGTAGTAGCCTTAATGGTGAATTGTTAGAAATACTTTAAAATAAGAAAATTGGAAGTTTGTACAAGCAGGGGAAAATATTTAAAAGATGAATACTAGAGCTGTCGATCTTTTTATCTCTTCAAAATGTAACTGAAAGGGAGATTTGTCAAGTATTTAATACTCTTATCAACATGGGAGTGGGCAAATATGCTGCTTTATGCAAACTTATGTATATATTTATTATTGGAAACCAATTAACAACACAAAACAATGACAGATGTTGTCCAGAAACCCTCACAGGTACTGCATTTAGCATACAAAAATATGCTCAAATCATAACATGGCAAACTGCAGCCCCACAGGCAACAACAGCTGTCAGTGTGTCAGTGTGCTGAAGAACTGCATGTGATTATTATAAAGTGGGCATGTCTGTAAAGGGGAGACTCGTGGGTACCTATAGAACCCATTTACATTCACATATCTTGAGGTCAGAGGTCAAGGGACCACTTTAAAAATGGCCATGACAGTTTTTCCTCGCCAACATTTAGCGCAAGTTTGGAGCATTATTTAGCCAAGCTAGTATGACGCAGTTAGTCTTTACTCTAGCTTTAAAACTGAGCCCGCTACAACCTGCGTTAAAGAAATTAGTGGCGTTAAAAAAGAATTTGCATTAACGCGTTATTGCGTTTACTTTGACAGCCTTAATTCTTGCACAATTTTACAAACTATTTATAAAATGACACCTTACACATTTGTACATAAAACTATGTCTGTGTCTACAATAAGGAGGCTGAGTTGTTTCATGGCAAAGACACATTATGGAATCAGCATGAGTCATATATGCACATCAGATCTGTGACCTGATACTCCTTCTTCTTCTGAAGGAGTACAGTCCAGGATATCCTTCATTGTTCAGTAGGTGTTTGTGAATGAAGCCCTGTTGTTAATTTTACACTCACGATAGACAGCCGTTTGTTTACCCAGTCTACTGCGGGGCCCATTCCTAACTCATTGAGGATTATCCTTTAGTAATCAGATGCTAACACTTATAAGTGACAGCCTCTAATCCACGTCATAATCCCATAATTAAAACATCAGTTTGTCAAAGGGGAAGAGTCTTGTGTGGCTGTTATTACTGTTAAGATTTCGACAAGCAAAGAGGTAAACTTCATGTTCATACTCGAGCAAACAGTGAAACAATGCTTGGTTAGTGGAGGCTTAGCACGAACAGGGATTATAGTCCTGCTGATTTAGCATGTGCACACACCCACTGACACACAGAGGCCCATTGATTGTTTAAGGGACATCGTAGTAGCCTTAATGGTGAATTGTTAGAAATACTTTAAAATAAGAAAATTGGAAGTTTGTACAAGCAGGGGAAAATATTTAAAAGATGAATACTAGAGCTGTCGATCTTTTTATCTGTTTAAAATGTACCTTAAAGGGAGATTTGTCAAGCATTTATTCTCTTATCAACATGAGAGTGGGCTAATATACTTACTTTATGCAAATACATCTATATATTTATTTTTGGAAATCAATTAACAATACAAAACGATGACAAATATTGTCCAGAAACCCTCACAGGTACTGCATTTAGCATAAAACCTGGGGGAAATTGCCTCTTTTGTGGAGGAGGAAATGCCTTTCTTTCTCGTAAAGTTATAACTCTATTCTCGTAATATTGCAACTTTTTTTTTTCTTGAAATGGTATGACTTAATCCTCATTAAATTCTGACTTTTTTTCTCATAATATTATGATTTTATTCTCAAAATCTCCGTTTTTTTCCCCCTCTATGTGGCCCTAATACTCCGTCGTAAATTAAACCTCATAAATGTTGTCAGTAGTTTGGTCCCATATCTGGTCCTATATCTTACTGCATTCAATTACGGCAAGAACAAACTAACAAAAAACAATGCAGACACTCATTGGAGAGACGAGCACAAAAACTGAATGGATGAAAGAAACGGAAAAAAGTGTGTGTGTGTGTGTGTGTGTGGTGGGGAGGTGTTGTTCCCAGAGAGGGGGTGAAATGAGGGATGAATGAGAAGGTCAGAGGAGAGCCGTCTGTCTGTATGTGTTGTGTAGCTGAATAGATGAGAGCCAGTGTGGCCTCAGGCTCTACCTGACAGGCTGGCTGACTGCCTACCTGCACATCATTCTTTGGCTGACTGTACTCACCTGTTCAAATACATCCCTGAACAGAGGGTGGGAGGAGGAGAAGAGGAGGGGGGAGCTGTAGGCTGGTTTTGAAAGTTACAGATCGCCTTGTGTCGTGTCGATCAAACTTGTTCCTTCATTTGAATGTTTTGCACTGTCCTCACAAGCCCTGGATATCTCAGTGTCTTTATGGTTTTCTCATTCAGTTATATGCTTATTTGAATGCTCTTTATGTCCCGTTTGTATAGAGTTCATACAACAATGATTAAAATGCGTACGTTCATACACGTCAACAGTGTTGGATTGATTTATGACCAGAAAAGAATAAAAGAAGGATAACCTGACAATAAATGGACGAGGCAAGCAACACCGTGAATGCTACGAAAGCGTGTTTGCATTAGTGTATTCACTTGCCCTTGCTTTGTCTGCATTATGATTTATGTCAAACCTAAACTTTCTGTTCAAGAATATACAAGTGAGGATTTCTAGTAATCCTAGTTGAATGGTTCTAATGATTCATGAATTCAAACTGAGCCCAGTCACGCTGGGTTTAGCCAGAGGAAATGCTTCTCCGACTGAGGAGTCAAACGGCAAGCTGCATTTTTTTAACTGCAAGCTGAGATGGTTTGAAAAGCATTCTGTTAATACTATTAGTACGGTAAGGATAACGCAAAGCTTATCTAGCAGCTCCTACTGTAGCTGACACAGATGTTTCTTTCTGGCAGCAGACTAGAAGACAGAGCAGTTGTGGAGATAAGCCAGCGCTAATGAAGTAAATGAGCAGTTTCAGCTGAGGAGACTCAATATGGCCTCCAGTTTCTTTTTTTTAAGAATAAGGCTGGCGTTATGTTTCTTTTTATCAGCATGAAAAGACATAAATAAATGTAATAAGCCAAAGCCTCATACAGGTTATTTCTCTGTGCCATAGAGCTCCATTGTTGCCAAAACAATATTAAAAACTAAGACCTAGTGTTGCATTTTGGTGACATGTTCCTTCATTACCAAGAACAAGGGCACTGCAGTTCATTTTGAGTTAATCCCACATACATTAAATTGTCCTGCTGTCGTACAGTAAACTCATTAATGCACCAAATGTGTTTTAATCACTGCTGAAAATAGTCTCCAAACAAATGCACTATTTTCTTTTCTGCTATTTGTGTGAAAACTACAGTGACCAGCTGTTTTAGTAGTAGGGATGTCACCAGAACTCCGGTACCAAGTCAATGCAAAAATTCTGAAAACGTGCCATCACTAATTTTTCTACAGTGCCACACCTACCGCAGGTGCCTTCAAGGCTCGAGACTAATAGCGTCCCATCATCCAGGGGGACAATATAAAATGTGTTTAGGACACAGTAAACTCACTATCGACGCGTCCAGGGGTTGTACCCTAATCTTTCCCAGATAATGCTACATTATGATAAACAAATCTGTGTTGAAATCGGCAGGATGAGAGCTAGTTAACGCTATATGTTAGCTCCGTGCAGGACTGTGCTGCTTACCGGCTGCTAACAGCTAACGTTAACTAGCTCTCGTCCTGCTGATATCAACGTTGGAGGTGCCACTGATTTACATTATGATGCGTTAAGGCTCTATTCAGTAATATGCCAATGTCAAAGTAGTAAAATGGATCCTCGTTCGCTTCCATTGTTGTTGTTTGCTTTGCAAATATCACTCTTCAGTTATTATGATGAAACATTGAGCTGCTCTCATCTATCGAGCTACAGACTCCACATGTACAGACACAAATGTGTTGACATGGTATTTTTGCACCCTTTTCAAAACACAAAGAAACAAACAAAAAGGAAAGGTGCCTTTCTAATAAATTCTTATTCTTTCAACATATGCTCATACAATGGTTCATATGATATCTTACAGAAAGTTTTTCATGCGTTTTGTTATGAATGTCCAGCAAAACGTAACTCCAGTGTCAATTTCTGCTCCAGACTTTTCAAAATAAACTTCGGTCTTCTCAGGAAACAACTTGGTTAAGTTTAGGCAAAAAAACTACTTAGTTAGGTTTAGGGAAAGATCGTGGTTTGTGTTAAAATAAGTCAGGAAGTGGCGTAACTTAAGTAGGGAAGTTATGTGACGAATAAATCAACATTGACTTCTGGTGTCAAACGGGGTACGAACAGCGGTCTCCTGGGCGAACATCCGGTGTTTTCTGACCCACCCGTCCACCTCGACCTCCTCCATATGCACCGTTTGTTGCTCTTTATACTTCCTGGTTCACAATTACGTGAATAATATACAAATTGATTTTGTGGGATATATAGAAACTACAGTGCATTGCTTTTCGTAGGTATAGCTACAATCAGTGTATGAGAACAGCCTGATTTGTTAACCTCCTAACATGCTGTGATCACGCCAAAATATATTCTCCCATCCTCTTTCACTTCTCACTCGCTCTCCCACTTTCTCCCCCTCTCCCATCCATCTTCCCTCAGCGTTCTCCCTCCCCAGTTCTCTGCCCCTGCGTAGAGTCAGAAGGATTTTGATGTTGTCCCAGACAATGGACAATTTGGGTGATTTCCTGTGAGCCAGTGTCATATGATTTTGTCCCGAGGCAGTGCTGTTCCAAGACCTTTTGTCTGGCTGGCCTGAGCCATGGAAGTCAGACTTCCCTCTTTCTCTCTTTCCCTTTTCATGTGGCCTGTGTGAATGAGCTGAGTCCGCAGCCATTGTGCCGTGATTTAGTGATTTATCCATTGGATCCAATGACCGAGGGTTTGACGTGCAGTGTTAACTGTGTATTCGATACTACCAGCCAGGTCTTTCACAGGGATAGTCTCTCCTCATAGGGAAGACTTGTGCATTGTGGGAAACAATAGCCTTTGTTGTGTTGGATAATGGAGGTTTTAGAAAGGGTATTCATGTTCCTGTGGTGATTAGATGGTTTTAATGTTTAAGTTGCATTTAAGAATGATTATAATCCTCTCTTTGATTTCAGTGACGTTCTCGCAGTCAGTTTTTTTTTTACTCCTCAAAGTTCAGATTCAGAAAGTTATAATACTTTTCCTATTGTGACCGTTTTTTGGAAGAAGATGCCTGTGTTGGAACTGTCGTGTCAGGGAGCTAAGTAGAGCTGACGTGGTGCTATCAACATCAGGAAGCGTGTGTAAATGTGTGTATGAGATGCCAAGCGCTAAACTGGATCGACGTGGATGGTTGAAATGATCTTAATCAGGAAATGTCAGACTTATTGTGGGGATCCTTTATGCTCCAGCGTGTCCCTGACCTGAGGATATAAAAGAAGCATCAGTATGATACGAATGTGAGAACTGGGCCTCAAATTCCAACTGCTGTCCGTTCAGATAGAGCTGTCAGAGGTGGCGTGATTGCATGCATGACCAAACGGGAACTCTCAGGAACTAGCCTAAGGAGCTTCAGGAAATTTACTCGGGCACTATATGTCATTTTCTGCAGTCTAAATGAATGCAACACACAAGGTGTTGCATTCTCATGGCTTTTGATTGTTTGCCCAGTCAGTGATGTTCAGCACTACAAGCTCTACAGTTCGAGGTGTGGAAAGCTCTTCTGCAGTAGCAGGTGGTTTTAGGAGGACGTTGACGTTGGGACCCTGTGACCGAGCAGGCGCTGCCGCGCATGTCCGATCGCCGGAAGATCCAGGTTTGCCAGATGGAAGTCGAGCCATTTTGGCATGATGCGCCACTGAGCAACTTTCATAGGCATGAACGAGGCCCCACCTCCAACGCTGTATCCAGTTCTCTTAATACATCCATGAGCAGAACGGCCCTCATACATCGCCTGAACATTTCCTCTGTGTGTCTGCAGCTCGTGTCTGTCACCTCCTGCGACCTCCGGCGAAGACAGACCTGTTGGCTTTGATCACACACTTGTTCTTCTACAATGTGCACCCCACACACACACACACACACACACACACACACACACACACACACACACACACACACACACACACACACACACACACACACACACACAGACTCACACAGACTCACACAAGGGGCCTCCATAATGCTTGTCCTTCTTCAAGATAAGCTCCATCAGGTTGTATTTGTAACAAAAGCCATGCGTACATTTGTGTGTGTGTGTAATTGGATCCTCTTATAGAAGATAGATGTGAGTGAAATGTTATGATCAAACCTGCTGATACTGAAAACCTAGAGGGGGATATGACATATGAGAGAGGAGAGAAGGAGTGTGTGTGTCAGTGTGTGTGTGTTTTGACAGAGAGAGTCTATGAAACAAAGCAGATCTTATCAGAATAGAGATTTAGAATAATCTTTCTCTATCTTTAAAGGAGACCATTTTTTGGCATCCATTTTTTATCTGTTCAAAATGTACCTTAAAGGGCAATTTGCCAAGTATTTAATACTCTTATCAACATGGGAGTGGGCAAATATGCTGCTTTATGCAAATGTACCTGTATATACTTATTATTGGAAATCAGCTAACGACACAAAACAATGACAAATATTGTCCAGAAACCGATGACGATATGAACATTGAAGTGTGCATATTAGCTATACCTGTCAGCCTGGTTGTCTTTAAATTCAGAACCAGATTAGAATTGAATATATACAGTATATTAACTATAACCAGGATAAATGTTATCTAAAATGTTAATAAAATAAATATTTTGTTGAAAAAAAGCTGAGACCAGCTCAACTTTATTTGTAGTGC
Source organism: Sebastiscus tertius (assembly GCA_916701665.1). Taxonomy (NCBI): domain Eukaryota; kingdom Metazoa; phylum Chordata; class Actinopteri; order Perciformes; family Sebastidae; genus Sebastiscus; species Sebastiscus tertius. The sequence goes on along the minus strand of CAKAOH010024489.1, from coordinate 8,418 downwards.
TTCACGCAGTGACAAGCGTTGGGCGGCACTTTAAAGTTATAGTAGTTTATTTTAATTTCATTTAAGAGTAAAATGTTACGCAATACACCAAATCTCCTGAAGATCTAACTCAACCTGATATTTTTTTCATGATGAGGTTACAGTTCTTTTCTGGAGCTTTCCACAAACAGCGTGTCTGATTCGACTTTACTTTCCAAGATGTTGCTACAACACAGTTGACATACATGACAAAACTATAGATTATACACTACAGAATATGCCACATGAAAATGTCTAAAACAAATCACATTTGTTTCTGTATTACAGAAAAAAATCCCTAACCTGAACCCGAGAGACGAATCACATCTTCGAGGCATTTGGAAACAGAGAAAGTTCAGCTATTGGTGAGTTGACAGAACAAATGTGCACACTGTTTATGATCCAATCCCTGTATTTTGCATTCCTCCCATTAAGTTGTACTTGTACCACGCATGGACTGCAAGGTATTCTGGGTCTTCCATGTTAATGAGACAGCAGGCCACATAGTAAAGCACTGCATAGGTCTTTATAATGTGTGCAACAGTCTAGACCTCAGCTCAGTCTCTTGTTGAGCAGTCTTGCACAACCTGAACGTGGCAGTTGTGAAATGGATACAGTAATTAAGGAGTCAGGTTTTTACTACCCATTCATACTCTTTTTATGAGGCCGATCTTATCAAACCGGCATGAATGCAGGTCAAACATCAGGATGTGTGTGCTCATGTTTTTATGGCACTGTGTTTTTATGGTTTGGCTCTAGCTTTAGAGATACCCCTAGGTAGCTTATGGTGAGTTTTATCAAAAGTATGGGTGCGTTTGCATGCTAGTTTGAATAACAAAAGGTTTTATTTTCTCACTTATGTTTTGGTAATTTTCCCATTCATCTTTCACATCAAACGATGACAACATCGACACCAAAAACACCCCCACTTAGTAATTATTCACTGTTACATGCAAACACTTAAACATCTTTATAAGCTTTGTCTAAGAGCATCTTTCCCTCATCCACCGTACCAGTGGTGTAGAACTCTGTCAGCAATAATCACGGACAATTTGCCATTCAGAGCCGGGGAGTGTTTCACAGATGGAGGTTAGCTGATCCCAAACAAACAAGTCTTTTTTTATCACCATTAAGTCAGTAAGTATAGATAGTAATCTGAACTTGGCTGATACGGGGGACAAACATGCAGCAACAGAGTTATGTAATGCTTGGACACTTGCCTACCTTGTGCAGGTATTGTGCATGTCAGATTTCTAACTATTGCGCAATTGCACCTGAAAACAGGTCTATGTACACATGCAGTTGAGGAGGCGATGAGGGGGGGGTTGTCATTTTACCTTTGCTTTGTTAGAAATTGCAATTTACTCTTTTAAATGACTATCTGCTTTTATGCTGCATAAATAATAGTGCGATAAATTTGTGGTTTTACATTTGCACATTAGTGTTTGACATATGATCCCAGTCACAAAGGGGCTCCTTGTGTACAGGAATGAGTCCATGAGTGGCATTTCTGACATGAACCACATGAGGGCAGTATATTTCAGTTTGAATTAAGACAGTTTGATCTTAATCACAGGGGAGAAAGCTTTGCAGGCCGTTGTGCACGAAGATTGACCAAAGGCAGCACAGACCATAAAATGACCATCTGTACTCATCCAGTGTTAACATTATCTATTAGTCTGATTGTTCACAAAACAAGACAGAGGGTGTCATCAAGGCTTGAAGGCCAATGATGCTTGTTAACAAAGTGTTCATAAGTGGAACTTAAGTGAGATTCTGTGACGGTTCAGTGCTGACAACCGTTCTACATAAATCTCTCCTTTGTGCTTTTTGATGTTTCTGGTAATATAGAATGCCTGTAAGGCATGTAAGTACCACCTACAGGTACGCATTAATTAAACATATGCAGGAGCACTTTCTAAATTAACATGTGTTTTGGTGTGATTTAGGGCTGGGCGATATGGACCAACAATCATATCTCTGTCTGTATTTGTAGCCTGTACAGAAAACCCAGTGTGAATTTTAATGTCTTTGCAAGTATTAGTATTTAAAATTGACTTTTGTCCATCCAAATTCCCAAGTATTTGTAATTGTAAACAAACTGAATGGAGACACTTTCAAGAGTATTAATAGAAAGGGTTGGAAACTTTGTTCCCCCAGGATAGAAAATTGTAGTTTTAGTTTCAGTTGAGCTTAAAAGAGATTTTCAGATCTGATAAGGGCAAGCTGCAGGGTGTTAAAGTCAGTCCGCAGATTAGAAAAAAGTCCATCTCTGCGGTGGGGACACAGGAGTACATTACTGTCATATCTCGTCGGAAAATACATTTTATATCGATATACACTTAAAAGTTGATTAATCGCTCAGGAACCAGGAACTCAAATTAGCTGGAACTTGTTTTGCACAATCACAACTTCTGCTGAATCACTTCTGAAGCCTTTCGTTTTCTTTACTCCAGTCACATCCGCCTTTATTTCTTTGTTTCCCCTTCCCACGCACATGTATGTATGTGTACTCACACAAATTACCAGGATATACTGGTATGTTATTAATCTGTTTGCATGAGTGTGTGTCAGCGCGCCTTGTCCTCTCTGCCAAGAGACTCGTCTGCCTCTTTTTGTTTGTGTATGGCATGGCTTCACAATCCTCCAAGAGAGGCAGGTCAGATGTCTGAGTAAGTGTACGAGTGTGTGTGTGTGTGTGTGTGTGTGTGTGTGTGCGCGTCATGGGATAAGCTGAGGTTAAACTCATCACGTCTCCTCTTCCTTATCAGGCAATTATGTTTATGAGTTGTCTGTATGGACGTAATGACTGTGTGGAACCAGGCACACACATGCATTCTGTACAGTCACGAAGGGTAATGAGGTTTATATGATGTTTATATGATGTTTTCAAGTAATACGCAAGTATTTTTATCTCCTTTGATTCACATTTTTGATAAAACACATTAAGGGAAACAAGCGCAGACATGAAAAATGAAACTCGAGAATACAGAGGGAGGGAGGGAGACCATTTGACAGGACATGAATCACTTGGACACTTGAAAGCTTTGACTAAAACAACACATAACATGGAGATAAGTATCACATGCGTAAGACAAACAAATTGGCTGTTGAAGTTATCATCAGTGTTTATGCTGTTTTGATGTGGAGAGCTATGTCAAGCATGCATGGACTGTGTATTTTTCTCACTCAAGCTTAAGACTTCAGTGGAAAAAGTAATGTGTGAGCAAACGACAGGGAATGAGGTCAAACGAGAGAGTTAAAAGAAAAAAAAAAAGGATAAAAGCAACAACGAAATTCCAAATGTGGGGTTTCCTAGATATGTGATAGTGCTGCTGTGGTGCCACCGCTGCAATAGCATCTAAATAGAAAATCTCCCTGAGCAAATGAGTGTCCCATCTGGGGCCTTTGAAGTTCCTCGGCAGCGAGACCCAACGCTTCCTCTTTGCATTACAGCGCCAGTTTTTGCGGTCGGTTTCTCGAGGGAATTAACAATACGTGCCTTGATCCATGCTTGCCTATGTGTGTGTTTGTGTGTGGTTATCGTAATCCTGCGAGCCCAGACTACACTGGACGGGTGCCACACAAGCTGGCAAGTTATTGCTCTTCTCTTCTTGTCTCCCTTCTTTCATCCTCATTTCACACATAGACACTATACACACACAGTGTAAATATGCACTAGGACAAATGTACATACAGACACAAACTTGATGTAAAGATACAGTAGGACACATAATGACTTTGATGCTAATTTGCTCTTGTGTGTAATGTAGCTTAACGTCAGTGAAATACCTGATAAGAGAGTAAACTGAGCACCATGCTGATAGGATTTCATTTACATTCTTGTTAAATTAAGTTGGTTATGTCTAACTACTATTTGGATTGCTCATATCACTGTTATTGTGTGTGCTGTGCAGTACTGGCGCCTAACTTTTACGTAAATAAAGGCCTTTATACACACCGGGGGTGTGACGAATAAACAACGTGAAAATACGAAATACTCGCCTGCGAATATTTTGCAACAAAACTATTCATACCGACAGCGATGCGAATTTGCGACAGTTGTTTTCAATAAAACGTTTGGAAGGTTTGCGCAGCCAGAGGACCAAATACTGCCATCCCGTTGACCCAGAGCAGCGTCTGGCAGTCTGTCTGAGGTAAATTGTTGTATAACCTAAAGTACCGTAAGCTATTTTACTGAGTTTCCTTTTAGGAAACTCAATGAGTGCCCTGAGTGAATTTGCCTCTGATAAACAGTTACATTGTGTACATGTCTGCGCTTTTATTGTGAAAGGTAAGAACGAAAGAGGTGGATCTGGTCTGCGCTGCCTTTGTCAAGGTTGAAAGTAGTAATAAAGTTTGCCATCTTGTTTCGGACTAGAGAGCCTCCATGTTGTTGTACACTATAATGTACATTTTGAATCTATTCGGCACAACTTGATTGGTTGATGCCTTTATTTGCGGTGTGAAAGCTCAGAAAAAGCAACATTGTACTGAAAAAAAATTGTCGCCTTTTCGCTACGTAATATTCGCAATATTATAATAATATAGTAATATTATACACTTGACAAAAACAACAGTTTAAAAGAATATATTGACGAATATATTGAAAAAACGCTCCCGGTGTGTCAGGTGGCAGGTTGCAGATATGCTCCCAAGTCATCTTTTTTTATGATGTGTAGTTTTCTGTGTTTTGAAAGAAAACTCTACAGAAGAGCTACCATTTTAAATTGACAAATACTCATCCCTTGTAAACTGAAAGATTGGCTCAGAGTCAGCTGTGATTCACAAGAGCTCAAATGGATTTCATGGCAATCCTTGATTCACCAGAATGTATCAGTCTGTCTCATTCTTTCTAGTTGTGGCACTATTTCCTATTGAAGACATAAATCTTTAGCAATCGCTCACAAATATATACAGCACTTTCATTTTTTAAAAATCTCTTAAAACACCTGGGCACTGTAGTTTTTTTTTAACAAATGTTACTCAAACAGGAGTAAATAGTGCATTTGTTTGGGACTATTTTCAGCGGCGGAATGATACACGTTTTGTGCTCTAATGAGTATTTATGGCAGCAGGGTGGCGTGTGCAGCGTTGACTCAAAATAAACTACAGCTGTGTTCATGATAAAGCAGGAACATGTCTCCCAGGGCAACAGTGTGGCCTCATTGATGAGTTAGTAGTTTTTGGACAACAATGGAGCTCGGTGGCACAAAGGAAGAATATATAACAGGCTGTAGGTCCTTTTAACCGCTTCAGCGCTATGAGGAGGTGATTCTGCAACATGAAAGCAGAATATTTAGATATGTTGTGGAAAACACAACATTAATTTAAAGGTTTTTTTTATACAATATCCATTTTTTTTATGCTAAATGCAGTACCTGTGAGGCTTTCTGGACAATATTTGTCATTGTTTTGGGTTGTTAATTGATTTCCAATAATAAATATATACAGATATTCGCATAAAGCAAGAATATTTGCCGACTCCCATGTTGATAAGAGTATTAAATACTTGACAAATCTCCCTTTTAAGGTACATTTTGAACAGATACAAAAATGTGATTAATTTGCGATTAATCCCGATTTAAATATTTGAATCGATTGACAGCCCTAATATATAAAGCAATATCAATACAGAATTTAACATGAGCCTGACTTGCATTTCCAAATGTCTCCAAACACCCCTACAACAATGCTGACAACATGCCGTTATCCACATGTAGCTCTGTGTCTGCTCAGAAACAGGACTTAATATCCTTTGTTTGCTCTGCTCTCCACATTCTGCAGGTGTACAAGTAAACACAGTCAAGAAGCTTATAATCATACTTGGCTAGTGGCCCAATCTCATATCTACCTTATGATGCTATTTTCTTCACCAGATAGCATTCAAACTTCATCCAACACCTGTTAGAAATTACGTACTGTGTGTGTGTTTTGAATGTTGAACCATAACAGTGCAGGAGATAATGTATTATAAAAGGGTTTGGCAATTCAGCCCACAGGTCTTTAGTGTACTGTGTATAGTACAATGGATTGTTAGTTTCAGTCACCGTTAATAGGAGGTGAAGTTATCACGAAGAGTAAAAGTGCTAATGCAACACTTGGAGGTGTTAATATCAGCAATCTGGTAGAAAGTGTGGAGAAACTATTGTGTAACAATATAAATAATAACTCATCTGTTATTCTTCCAATTTGAACTTGTTGAACTTGGCTCTATCATTTCAATATGATGCAGCAGTAAGTGTTAGTCACAGGTTTGCAGCTGTTGGGCAGTGATTCAGCAGCTGTTCCCAAAACTGTCAGGTGTGAACAACTACCTGGCAAGATATATATAGTCAAGATTAATAAACAAGGCTTTGGGCTTCTTGAACCTCGAGAACAGACAGAATGACTAGGCGTCCCAAGTTTTGAATGAGAATCATGCAATCTATGTATGGTTAGTTTGAGTTTCCCTGTATCAGCTTTTACCAATATCAATCATCTTGAAGGTTGCGACAACTAATATTCAATATCTAGTATCATGACGTTTTCAATTATTTAAGTAACCCAAAACCTTGTGTTTCCAGTATTTCTGTGTGCAGGTGGAGGGATAGTAATAAAGGTGGAGAATGTCCTGAAATAACACCTAGGTGAGTGGTTCTCACCCTTTTTTGTGTCAAGAACTCTTAAATTGATACACATTAGGTCACAGACCTCCATTTGATAAGTTTTTGCTTCAAGGACCTCCATCTGAACATATTTTGGTTGTTAGATATGTAGTCAATACATATCTATTGTAGTCAATAGATGTGTTGTCAACTACAGTTATAACCGTGGAGGACGTGAAACCTAGAATCAGAATAGTCACTTTTAACAATGTACAACAGAAGTAATCCTGGCCAGTCATACTGTAAGCTACGGAACAGCGCATCGCCAATTGCAAAACAATAAAAAGAATTCTAATGATGTAATCCACCAAATCACACTTCAGGCTATTCTCTTACGGATTATTAAATTTGGAGTGACAAAAAAACTGATTCATTAAAAATGGCACATGCAAAAGTAGCCGACTAGGCGGGTGCAGAAGTAAAGAAGATGTCAGACGATTAATCGGCTGTCGGCTTTTTCCTGCTCCAAACTGTTATTATATTGGCTTTTAAAAATCCACTATCGGTTGACCTCTAGTAGAAGCAGTAGTAGACATGTGGAAATCAATCAAGTCACTTCCCATTGACAATACATGTTGTAGGCTGTAGACCGATTCAACGGAATTGCATTGCTAGGCAACAACTTGGGTCCATGTTTACTTTCAGTCAGCTGATGTCATCCACATGCACTGCAAAAGGAAATAAACTAGGACACATTTCAAATGTTTATATGAAATAATCTACTGATTAATCATCAACTGCACGAAATGGAAAAGACAGAAGCTCCAGAGCTACTCTTAAAACAAAATATTAATGAACAAGTGTAAATGCTGCCTTTTCTTGGCTTCACACATGCATATACAACACACACAAAAGCACACACAGCTGTGTCAGTGACTAATCTGGTGGATACCCGGCCAAGCCAGGCTTCTCGGATTAACCACACCTTGGCATGATAAGATATATTGACTGATCAGCGCTCCGATTCCATAGAACTCATTTAGGCAAAAGCTATCATCGTCAACATCTATTTCTCCTGAAGTGAATATTTATTTATTTACTTAAATGTTTCTTTGCACAGAGCTTATTTTCTGCAATAATCCACAACCCAATGGCAAAATCCCATTGGCTTTTTGTCGAGGGAACCTGTGCGATTATAACTTCCGGATTGGCTGACAAAAATACGTCATCCCTGCACCACTTTATAGACTGTTGGTTAAAGTGTCTCCAACAACAAACCACACCACCACCACCCAGTCTGCCCTATCATTCTGTCTTTCTTTCTATCTGATGTGAAGCCTTTATATGTGCCATTTCCACAGCAGTGGGAAGTTGGGAAGACAAGCAGCTCAGTTTCCGTCTTCCAGTGCTAATGGTGCTGCTGGGTAATAGTCTCCAGAGGGGTAGCATTTCCTCCACTGAGGGAAGCACACACACAGAGCCACAGTAGTTCCGGTAGCCCACTAACGGATTCAGTCTCCTTCCCCCACTTTGGCTTGTCTCCATCAGTTAGCCCCAGATTATTAAGACGGGCCAGTGGGGGCTTGTTAGTGGTCTAGCCCGGCCATATCTAGTCTCATACAGTCTGTGTTCATACATTGTGGCAAAAGAAAATGTTTAGGGATCAGGGGAATTCAAGCTGTTTTGGTTTCTCTTGGTTATAAAGTGATTTCAGTTTTGAGGCCTTTTTGATTTTTCACTTGCACATGAAAACATATCAGGACAGCTTTATTTGAGACAGACTGTTTAAAGATTTCATTTCTAGATATAATAT
>CAKAOH010024488.1:0-10323 GCA_916701665.1 Sebastiscus tertius | reverse complement strand
CCCCCCCCCCGCGGTGACCCAGGATCCATTTGTTCATTATGTTATCTGTTGAAATTTTATTTACAGCTGTACACAGCTGTGATTCTGTCTGTCTGTCTGCTAATGTGTGTGCCGGTCTGCTCGGTGTATAGTGGAGTCCAGGAACTGGTTTTTGGCGAGGGCGCTGTCGATTACAGGAAGACAAGTCCCTCAACAATGATACATAAATGGATTTGGAGGTCAGTCCCCCTACTTTCTCTATTCTTGTGGAGTTTCGACCAGTTTTAAAGGAGACATGTCATGCTCGTTTTCAGGTGCGTACTTGTGTTTTGTGTTTCTACTAGAACATGTTTACATGCTTTAATGTTCAAAAAATACAATCTTTCTCATACTGTCTGTCTAAATATACCTGTATTCACTCTCCGCATGAAATGCTCCGTTTCAGTGTCTCTTTAAAAAGCACAATCTTCTCTGATTGGCTTGCGAGGAAAATATGGTGCAGGTAGTTTTCAAGCTGTGGGCAACACCTGTCACGTAGAGATTGGCCAGGTATGTGGAGGTGAGAAAGAAAGCGTGTTTTGAACGTCTCTCAAGCTGCCTTTTATGCAGCATACAGTACATACTGCGTTCCTCAGTAGTATGAAACAGCTCTTTCCCTCGTCTCTTCCCTCGCCACTCTGTGGCCGGTCTGTGAGCATTACTGGCTGGCTCTCGAGCGAGCTACGCCCGCGGGCGATTGTGGAGCTTTTCAACTCAAAAAGGCAGATAAACACAGGTTCCCGTTAATTTATAATGGACATTTATGTTGTGATATTTAAACAAACTATGTATCAGTGGGGAAATATAAGCGTCTTGTCTACGGGACCGGTCTCTAGAGAGAGCTCCAGCCAGCTCATAGGGGAGTCTGTGAATGTTTGTGGAGCTTCAAAACTCCGAAAACATTGGAGCAAATGTTCCGATCACCATCTAATATCGTAAAACTGTCCATATTCAAAATCTACACATTTGATTTCTCGCATCAAAAATGTGAATTTAGTGATGAAATAGCTATGAAAAAAAAAAAAAAAAAACAAGCCGTTTTTGCTGTAACTGTAGCCTGTACCGTTCCAGCGCTTTGCATTGTGGGATACAGTGGTAGACTGGTCCGACGCATACTGGAGATTTAGCTTTTGTTTTCATACTACATGCTACGTTTTGGCCAAATCAGTACGTACTACTAGTATAGTAGGAGGTTTAGAATACAGCCCTGCTGTTTCTGTCTCCTCCATCTTTGTTTGGGTGCCAGGAGGGAAGAGGAGGCTCGTCGGGGTGAGGAGAAGGAGGAGGAGGGTGAGTGAACAGACGAGCCGGCAAAGGGCATGAAGGAGCTCATAGAGGACGAGGGCGACATTTGTGTGTGTGTGCATGTGTGTGTGTGTGTGTGTGTGTGTGTGTGTGTGTGTGTGTGTGTGTGCGCAGGCGTGTTAAAGGGTGAGAGGTCTCGACCAGACTGGTCCTCACGGCTGTTGACCACATTAATCATGTTGCATAGAGACGAGCTGTGTGTGTGGTGGGAGCTTGTCCTCGTGTGTCCCCTCTGTGTGTGTGTGTGTGTGTGTGTGTGTGTGTGTGTGTGTGTGTGTGTGTGTGTGTGTGTGTGTGTGTGTGTTGCTGCACTTGACTGCTCCTATCAATTCAATTTCATTCCTCCCTCTGCTCCCTTCTTTTCTCAGGGCATCCCCATCCCCCCACCATAGAGCTCCGTATAGTCTCTCTCTCTCCTGTGTGTGATGGACTGCTGAGAGCCTAATGAGGTTCCTCCCTCCCCTTTGGCTTTTTTGTGACTGCGTAGTGGGTGTGTGTGTGTGTGTGTGTGAAGGGGGAAGGGAGGGCCAGAGGTGACAGGTTGGTTATGTACTTCTACACTTGCCGTTTAGCTCTCCACTTCCTCCCTCCTTCCTTCCTTGCCTCACACCTTCCCTCACTCTCCCCACTTTTCCTCCAATCCTCCGTCCTTCACACCCTTTTCTGTCTCCCTCTTCCCTCTCCCCCAGCCTTCATCTCTTTTCTCACCCCATCCCATCCCGTCCTTGTCCCTGCACCGGCCCCTTTTTCATCCTCGCCTGCTGTCCTCCTCCTCCTCCTTCTCCTCCTCCTCTCTGCAGTCAGTCTTACCATTCATTTGTCGGTGAGACTGCAGCCTAATGGGCCATGGCAGGCCTTCCACTAAAGAAACCCACACAGAGTGCTGTTATTAGCAGGCAGGGAGATAAAGAGGAGAGGGAGGCAGGCGGACAGGCAGAGAAAGGAGGAGGGAAATACAGCAGAATGATGTACGGAGGTAAAATGGGGGGGCGATTCATATTAACGCAGCGCTCAATTAACAAGTGCTGAGGAGGCATCTTCCACACTCCAGCCTGATTATGTAGCTGTCCCACCAGTTAGCAGCCCGGCTTGTTCACGGAGGAAGAGGAGCATCCATGGAGCAGCATGACCCAGCAGCCTCTTATACAACAGACAGGTGAATCACAGTGACGGAACGGTATCAAAACACTGTCCTCAGAACTGTCATAAAGAGGTTTGTACGTGTTGAAGTTAGAGCATCATAATGTAAATCAATGGCACCTCCCATTAATGTTAGCCGTTAGCTCTGTGCAACAGATAACAGCTAACGTTAACTAGCTCTCGTCCTGCTGATTTCAACAGATTTGTTGTTCACAATGTAGCATTATCAGGGAAATAATGGGGTGCGTCACCTGGTTGCGTTTACAGCTTCTTCCACTGCCCCAGGTAGCTGTTGTTTGGCGTTTGTCCTCGTATTAAAAACCTATATACGAGTTAGCAGGATGCAATATTTGGTTTGAATTTTGGTGGTCTGGCAAGTCTTTTGATCTTATTTAGTTTTAAGGACTGTCCCTTTAAATTCAGAGTATCTCTATTGCCTCCATATGATTCTCAACATGGCGACAGCTGAGCTGACAGCTCGTAGCTAAAGTGCTAACAGCGCTAACAGTGCAAACAGCGGCAACAGTGCAGACAGAGCTAACTGCCGTAACCACCGTATGAGCGCAATGCACGTTCACATGCACTAACATGCACTAAATGAACGCACGGCCAGCCATGTCAACAAAGCATAGAGAAACTTGGATTAGAACACACACAGAGGGAGAGTGACTTCAATCTCTGCTCATGTAGACATTACTCCACTACATCTTTACGTATATATCATATAGAGCACCTTTAACTATCTGTCAGCAATGCTGCTAAAGTCTTCATTACTGAATGGATAGGAGTTGGAGCACGTTGACTAATTTTTGCTTTTATTTTCATGGGAACGATGAGGATTAGATGAATGCACGGTTGTTTCATTGTATTATCATTATAATCTAATCTCAGAGGTTTATTGAACTCTTGCAGCTGTATGTAAACATAGCTATACAGAGGCAGACTGATAAAGTGGGACTGACTACTTGCACAATGGAAAATGGGAGTGGTTGAGACTTTTTAGGACCTTTGGGGGGGTTACAGAGTGGTGCGCTGGTCACATTTCAGATTCGCAGAGCGCACGACTCAGAATAATTCAGCCACACAGGAGGCCCTGGCCCATTTGCTAATGCACACTGACAGTCTGAATCACCATAATAGGGGACTTGGTCTCTAAGTGATATAATTATTCGTAGTTTTAGCACTAAGTGCTTCCTTTAAAACCTTATCCACACATTTGGGGAGATGAGGAGAGCGATGAAAAGCACAAGATGACCAAGGGAGAGGCAAACCTTAGCAATCAGAAAATCACTCCAAGAGGTCAGTCATGAATTGCATATTACTGAGGACCATGGCAGAGCTTTGAAGAGAAAAAGCACATGCAAAAGGAACAAAAAAAAGACATGCAGCATGGTTGTTGACTCTCATTTCTTCAGATCAAAGTCTACCGAATGTATGGAAATAGTTTCTAATCCAACTATAATGGATGTCTCGCACACAATGGACTCCTATGGGCCCTCGTCTGCCTTGTTGGCAGTAATAGCACTGTAGTGAGGGGCTTTGAGTGCTGCTGAGATTGGAAAAGTACATAGGATACAGGCACTTGCTGCAATACACAACTGCATGTGTATTCAAAAGAAGAGAGAGAGAAAATATAGGAGTGATGACTATCTGCGTGCCTGATATCTGTGATCTACAACGGTCCATCACAAGTGGAGATGGACAATAAAAGCTCCAAATTCACTGCGTTCAAAGGAAAGATGGAAAGCATCAGCGGCATGGACTTGGCTAACACAAAGCAGGGCATTATGGGAGGGAACAGCGCTGGAGTGCTGTGCTCAAAATGCTGCACATGTGGAGCTCAAAAAAAAAAAGAAAAGATAATCACATTACTTTAAGATTCTTTCCGTTTGCTGCCATACATGCTATTGTGTTTTGCATTCATGCATCACGTCCGTAATGTGTACGAGGCTGCAGTAACCCCCAAGAACTGATTCCACCGGTGCTTTGCCACGTAGATCGAACCCAGAAACCCACAGCAGATGATCATGCGCGGTGTAAAAAGGTCAAATCTAATCTAATTGGCTTGGAGAGTCCCTGATCTTTTCAATGTTGTGGTTTAGTCTCTGAATCTGCTCTTTGACTGCTCTTTTAGCATACAAAAGAAAGGAAGACAGAGAGCGTGCAAGGCAGAAAGGAATTAAAAATGACCATACGTACTCTTAAAGCTACAGTTGGTAACTTAAATAACAAAAACTTTTTGTCATATCTGCTAAAACTTTAACATTAACATCATTATATCCTGACAGTAGTACACGAGGCAGATAATCTGTGAAAAAAATAGTTTCCTCTGCCTCCTTTTAGTGCTCTTCATTTCTGTCTGAAAAGCTGCACACTTGCTCCACAGGTCAAAAAACTCTAACTATCCCTTTAAGCTTTCAGGGATCTTCCAAAATGGCCTGGAGCTAATAAAAAAAAACCCACAGTAGAAGACACACACATCTAGACACACACCTTGAAGGAGAGTTCTGCGTGAATGAGTTCAATCCAACCATCAAGTAATCAATAGCACCACAGAGATGAAGAGAGTAATGCTGCTTTTTCCTCCTCTCTCCAAGTTAAACAAGCAGGAAGGAAAATGGGGTTTAATAAACTTAAGTTTTAATTTGGGGTAAAAATACTCTGTTGGCAGGACTGTTGAGGCCTGAACTTCTTCAAGTTCAAGACAACTTCACCATCTTTCATGTCCAAATAAAGAAAAATCCACACGAAGAATCACATCCTCTACAAATAGGTCTACCCCCAAGAGAGTTACCTTTTTTGTTATTTATTTTAAACAATGCTACCTGTCACTGCTTTCCTCCCCGACTTAAATCATCCTGGACTTCCCCTCTTGTCGTGCCACAGGCATTTGCTTTTATTTCCATGGAAATGCGTCACTTAATATCATGTGGGATGATTTATGAGATGATATTACATGAGTATGAGTAAGTAGTATAGAGGACATAATATTCCCCCCCCGGTCATAGCAGTCTGGTGCATGCGAGGCTAACAACCGGATCCCGAAGATGAGTCTGTGGGGTCTGTTTTGCATTTCAAATACCCCCTTCCCCTCCACGTCTGTCCATTTCTCTCCTTTCTCCCCCAACATTTGTTAGGCAATTACAACCAAACGAGGACATAATAGTCCGGCCTGCGAGCCTCGGCCTTCCCTTTCAAGTCCAGCCTCTCTCTGAGACATGGACGGGAGCCAAATGTGTACAACAACCCATGGTAAACACACACACACACACACACACACAGCAAGCCAATAAAAGACAGGTGTGGAACAGTGCAATAACTGAATGCAGCAGGCTGTCGGCTTCAAAAGCTAAAAGGACAAGGCCACCATTGATCTCGGCTGATGATTGCACACCCACCACCCAAGGTAAAAGCACTAAAGGTGGAGGAAAACACACAGGCCGACACACGAGGCGGGGAGGTATGAAAACAGGACGGGAGTGGTAAAAAACGTGTTTGTTCTGTGTGTGTTTTTATCTCATCACATGTGCAGATACAACCTCCATATACACACACATGTTGTGCTGACAACTGTAAGAGAGGAGCTGCTGTTGAGGGACGGGGGCTGAGCAAACAAACTGTACCGACGGCAAAGAATGCCATTTATTTTTTTTTTTGCTTGCTACTGCAAACAAGTCCGGAGTGGAAAATGGCAAAGCTGGAAATCGCTGCAAAAATGTGGCTGGAACACCTGAGGCCAGGTTTAAACAGAGAGCACATGAGGGAAATACAGAGAGGGAGAAAATGAGAACAATGCTGGAAATACTGAAGGATGCAGCAAGATTCATTTTACAGTGCTGCGAGGGTAATACTTCCATTTTAGAGCTTCTTTGGCTTTAAAGTAACAATCCAGGTGGTTTTTCATTAATTCAACAGGACTCTGTATTGGTTTCAATAACAAAGTGCTTTATAATATCCATATATAGTTAATGAAACCTTTCCCGTTTGCTTTTCTACAAATGGTTGTCTGTTTTCCCAGGAGACATTTTCTTTAGCAAAGAAGTGATGCCATTTACCTCAAAAGTTTACAGAAGATCACAGCATACGCTTGCAAAAAACGTGGATGTAAGAAGGCTTGGGCTAAACTGAAGTTATACTTTCCGAAACCGCGATTACGTGAGGGTCCGCTTACCCTGCGTGACGCGTAGGCTGTGGACGTCCGCATACTGTCAATTTGTTGTGAAGCGATCTACTGCGCATGTGTGGAACACGTCCTGCAAGCAGACAGAACTACTATGCGTCCGTGGTGTCCGCAGCTGTTCATGTACACGTCCGTTTGGGAGTATGACCGAGGCTTTACAGCCTGGGGGTGCTTAAAACATACTGGTTTTGATGAGGTGTTGTCCAGCCGTGTCTAAATGGAAGAAGTGTTTATAGCTGCTCCGAATGGCCACACTCAAAGCCTGCCGTCACAGAGAGGGACGAAATGCAATGATCATTGAAATGGGGATAACAGTGAACACTTTCAGACACTTTTCTGGGGAAAAGTTTTAGCATACAAATAGTTCTAATGGCAACTAAGAGCACAAGTGACAGGTGTCGCCCACAGCTTGAGAAAAACCTTTGCAAAAGTGCACCATATTTTTCTTGCAAGCCAATCAGAGCAGACTGGGCTTTTTAAAGAGACAGGCACTAAAACGGAGCGTTTCAGACTGAATACAGGTGTATTTAGACAGTATGAGAAATATAATGTGTTTTATAAACATTAAAGCATGTAAACATGTTCTGGTAGAAACCCCAAATACAAGTATGAACCTGAAAATGAGCATAAATGTGCCTCCTTTAAGATTATGTTTTGTTGATTTTGCTGCTATCTTGAGTGAAGTTGCTGCTTCAAACAGTCATTTTCTGTTGTTACTTGGTGGTTTTGACGCGCTGCCTCAACAACAGATCATGTGTGAACAGCATGAGCGTCTGGACACTCGAAACAGTACAGAACTTGGTGTTAATCAACAATGCTGGTTTAATTAGCGAGTGCAGAGCAGCAAAACTGAAGACAAAAGAAAAGTCTGTGAATTAGCACCTATCCCTCCTCCATCGTGCGTGTTTTGTCTCATATTAAACGTACCAATGGTCGCCTCGCCGTCTTGGTGGACGAAGCCCTCAAACAACAACCCCTGATTAATGATTTTAGATAATCAGTCCTCATGCGCTCTCAGACACGCGTGCGTTCAGGTGCCTCTTCCTTTGATGAATACAACAACAGAGCATCGTCCTAATGGCCTCATCTTTCACGAGCCTCTCCGAGAGCTAATAAGAGAGCGGGGACGATTTGTTTTACCGATTTTCTCTTTTCGAGTGTGGCCGGCATGGAATTAATTACACTGATTAAATATTGTCTGTCTGCGTTGTGCGCTGGGGAAGGGTTGAAGGCGGACTATGTGAGTGCATGTGTGTGTGTGTGTGTGTGCTAAGTGGCTTAAGATGTGGCTCAGAATGGGCTCTGCTGTGAATATACATGGATAAATAGATATACAAGTAGAAATGCACTTAAGGAGAGAAAAAAAAGATGTGCTTTTGCAAATGAATGTTCAAGCATCCAGCTACAATTACCACTGCAGTGAAGGTTAAAGCACTTACAAGTTGAAAATGGACCATTTCTTTAAATGAAAGTAATGATGAGTATTTAAATAATATAAAGCGCTTTTATAAACAAAGTTGCGAAGGGCTTTGCGACAAAAAACAGCAACACACAATAATTGAATTACACTGGTAAACATAAACAGGATCTTAGGTAAAACATACAGAAAACATACAAGAGTTAAATTAGGAAATTTGTGTAAATAAAATGTGACTTGAAGCAAAAGTGAAGCAAAAAAAATAAAAATTTAAAGCTGCAATTAAATTTGAACAAGAGCAACAGTTTGAATAAAAATGCCTGATGGAAAAGTAGACTACATTACAGTATTATGAGGGTATCAACGCATCCTCACACAACGGTTCGTATGATATCTTACGAAAAGTTTTTTTCCATTTTCCGTAGTTTTCCTACGAATGTCCAGAAACACGCGATGGACATGTCAATTTTCACTCCAGTCTTTTCAAAATAAAGTTTACAGGTAAGTTTTGGCAACAAAACTACTTAGTTAGGTTTAGAAAAGATTGACTTGGTTAGGTTGAGGCAACAAAACGACTTGGTTAGGTTAAGGCAACAAAACGACTTGGTTAGGTTAAGGCAACATAACGACTTGGTTAGGTTTGGGAAAAGATTGACTTGGTTAGTTTTAGGAAGAGACCGAGTTGGTTAGGTTTAGGAAGAGATCGAGTTGGTTAGGTTTAGGAAGAGATTGAGTTGGTTAGGTTTAGGAAGAGATTGAGTTGGTTAGGTTTAGGAAGAGATCGAGTTGGTTAGGTTTTGGCAACAAAACTACTTAATTAGGTTAGGAAAAGATTGTGGTTTGGGTTAAAATAATTCCAGAAGTGGTGTAACTTAAGTACTGAAGTTATGTGATAAATATATCACCACTGACTTCTGGTTTCACCCAGGGTACGAACCCATCCACCCCGACTTCCTCCCTAGGCCATGTTTGTCGCTCTTTATACTTCCTGGTTCCGTGGATTACATACAAATTGATTTCATGGTATATAAACGACTTTCAGCGCATTATTTTTCGTAGGTATAGCTACGAACGGTGTATGTGAACAGCCTGAGTGTACATGCGAATAAGACATTAAGTTTCCAGGCTATAAAATGGACCAAAGAGTGTAGTAAAAGTGTAACCCTCCAACGCGTGTGTTATTCATTCCTCCCGTATACACATAAATACCATCAGCATCAGTCATACGGGGGTCTGCCCTCTGTGAAGTTACTCATGGTTGCCCAGAAGAACCAGTGTGGAACCACTGCAGAGGCACATGCCCGGAGTGGTGTTGTCAACTGTCTGACCTCTTTCTCTCAAAACAGAGTCATGACTGACTCTTTCCAGCTTCCCCCGCTCCGTCCTCCTGTCAAAACCACCAACACTTCCTCTACCAGCAGTAGCCTCACTCATGATCAGCAGAGGAGACGGTAGGAGTAAAGCAAAGAAAAAAAAAACTTTTAAGATCTCGCCTTGGCCGACTAACAGCCCTTTACTATGCGGGAGCCTACAGACGGAATATGATTAAAGTGCGAGTCATCTTTTACTGATGTAAGTTAAAGAAACGGAGAGGGAGGGTGTGTGAGGAACATGAAAGACGTGACTTACTTTTAGATGCATTGAGTGAAAAGCAGTTAAAGAAATTAGAAAAGAAAAACAGGAAGATGAAAACTGAGCTGTGTCAGTGGACGCGGTCCTGAGAGTCGAGTCAGGAAGAGAGATTGGAAATGAGGCAAGCGGGGGATGAGCTCACCGCCTCCTCCTGTCTTTAATCGCAACACTCTTGAGCAACCAAAGAGCGGATCTACACCAGAGGCTCACAAGCTTTTCCACAACAAGGAACCCCGCGGCCATTCTGCCAGGAAATTACATCTGAGGAAATACTGGCAAGACCAACCACCAACACCTCCCTCCACATACACACACAATCGACAAACTGAAAATCATACAAGAAATAACACTGACTAACAAGTAGGAACCCCATAGGAACTCCACAATAAACAACATTTCAAATTGATGGGACATAAAAAAACAATCGCAAATAGCTGCTCTTTTACATACTTCAATGTGGAGTTTATCAGAATAGTGATCTCGATTGCCTACGTTAACAATCACTTATGCATTGCTCAAAAGGTGCAATATGTGGCATGTAGTATAGACGTAGTGCTAAAATGATTGATCGCCAACAGTTTTGCCACTTTACTAATCATCTCATATACATATATATATATATATATACACA
>CAKAOH010024487.1:24794-78651 GCA_916701665.1 Sebastiscus tertius | reverse complement strand
CATCCATCTATCCATCTATCCATCCATCTATCCATCTATCTATCTATCTATCTATCTATCCATCTATCTATCCATCTTTCCATCTATCCATCTATCTATCCATCCATCTATCCATCTATCCATCCATCTATCCATCTATCTATCCATATATCTATCTATCCATCTATCTATCTATCTATCTATCTATCTATCTATCTATCTATCTATCTATCTATCTATCTATCTATCTATCCATCCATCCATCCATCTATCCATCCATCTATCTATCTATCCATCTATCCATCTATCTATTTCTTTCTCTCCCTCTCTCTCCCTCAGATTGCCTGCTCTCTGCTGGAGTTGTGGATTGACTTAAAAAGTGCGGGTGGCGAGTCGGTGATGAGACGCCGCACGAGGAGCCGGGTGGTGGCACGCGGGGACTCCTCCGAAGAGAGATGGAGAGATGGATGGAGAGATGGATCGAGAATGTAATTTTAAATGAAAGTCTATTTAACCCGCTGTGAATGGCATGACCCTTATCCTCGCCTCAGAGCCCATCACTGTTAAAAGGATCATTTTCAGAATTCAATCCAAAAACTTCAGCAAGCTGCAATTTACTCTCTCATTCTCTCTCTCTCTCTTCTTCTTCTTCTTCTTCTTCCTCTCCTCCTCCCGTTATGTATCTGCCCGGACTAGAGCATCGCAGTAAAATAACAATAAAATATATGTCCAGAAAATTGCAATTTTTTTTCTTTTATCTGTTTTTTTATGACCCTTTTTGTGATTGGAACTGGAATAAGAGCGCAATTGATCTGTTTAGTTAAGGCTCTTATAGATTTAGAGCATGTAAGCCCAACTATTTTATATAACAGCCTCACACAAATTTAACCAACACTGAAATGTATCTGCAGAAATAGCACATAAGCACAAAAAAAAAAACAATGTTTATGTGCAAATAAAGCCTATTTAGTTGATGTTATTAGACAATATCTTTGTGTTGTCTTCTGCATTTATTAGTACTGGCAGATTTAATCCATCCTGCAACTTTTTTGGTGTCACAAACTTCCCCAGCTTGTTTATTTGCACGCAAATCAATGCAATGGGTGAAATAATAACAATATAAAATGTTGTGCTATGAAATGTATCTGTAGAAATAGCACATAAGCACAAAAAACAATGTTTCTGTGCAAATAAAGCCTATTTAGTTGATGTTATTAGACAACATCTGCATTTATTAGTAGTCAAGGTGCCAGATTGAATCCATCCTGCAACTTTTTTTAGTGTCACAAACTTCCCCAGCTTGTTTATTTGCACGCAAATCAATGTAATGGGTGTAATAACAATATAAAATGTTGTGCCTTTTCCATGCGCGGTCACAAACAGACGTGCGTAATACAGACGGGTATTTAGAGTCGCTCTGTAATTTGGGGGCCACAATTTGATTCATTTATCCGCACACTGTTATTAACCCTGTGGAAAAAGAGATGTCAGCCGCCATTTCAGCCAGCAGGACATCCGCGCTTTGTTTAAATGCACTAATTACGCGCATACATTAGAGAGAGAGAGAGAGGAGGATGGAGTAGTCTGAGCGCAATTTTCACATTTCCAATTTTCCGTCTGTTTGACGTGCAGGTGAAGAGATGGCGGAGAGAGGCCGCCTTCTGTATTTGCATAACATCCTAACTTGATAATATCCAGGGGAAACACCGGGTTGCATGTAACGTTTGAAGCTCAGACACTGCTGCTGCTGTGCCACTGTGTGCAGGCCATTCTGCCTTTCAGGTGTCATGCAGTCAAATGCTGTCCATACAACAGGAAAAATCAGATTGCATGAATAAAATCATTTCTTCCCTGAAAATTTTCCATATGCCCTTTCAAAATGCTTGGAATCATTGGTTTTAAAAAACAAATTTCTACCTTTGCTTTTTGCTTTACCTACTAGTAACCTTTTCATTCAGACTGATATATTTAAAGGTCCCATATTATAAAAAAGTGATTTTTTTCATGTTTTTTTATTATTATAAAGCAGGTTTAAGTCCTATATAAATACTGTGAAAGTATCGAAACGCTCAATCCACAGGGAAATACACAGCCCATATTCAGAAAGTCTGCATTTGAAACAAGCTGTCAGGATTTCTGCCCATTCGTTATGTCACAAATTACACAGATTTAAACGTAAACATTCTTAATGTGTCCCAGTTTATTCCTGGTTGCAGTGTGTGCAAATGGCATCAGCTGACAGGAAGTACACATGGACCCAAACTGTTGCCTAGTAACACAATTCCGTTGCAATTCCATCAAAATGCGCTAAGACGGAGCGTTTAAGACAGAGGGTAAATACAGGCATATTCAGGCAGACAGTACAAGGAAAATAAAGGGTTTTTTAAACATTACAGCATGTAAACATGTTCTAGTAGAAACACAAAATACAAGTACGAACCTGAAAATGAGCACAATATGGGACCTTTAAAGCTTGATTCACAGTGGAGACCAAGTAGGTATGACAGGAGGAGAAAAAGATAAGAGGCACTTCAAGTCAGAGCAAGGTTAAGGAACCATCACCTTGGATCAGAAGGATGATTTGTGTATTAAAACGTTAGTTATGGGGAACATACTGTACATTTTCCACACACACACACACACACATATATATATATATATATATTGTTTTCTTACTTTCTTTTCTCCTTCTTCCTTTTCCTCATAACAAAATAAAATAAAATGAAATATGAATAAAACAAAATGGAGAGAAAAAAATAAACAAATAAATAAACAAAAAAAAAAGAAAGAAAGAAAGAAAACTTTAAAAAAAGCCAAGTGGGTCTATAGGTGTGAGGTCCATCATTTATAGGACCAGTAGACATGTGCTTTGGCCTTGTGGGTCATTCAACTTGTGGCGCCATCTCCTGGACGGAATAGCAAACTTCTCCAACAGGTATAAGACCCAGTTGTTATAATGTAAAGACAAGATACTCTATTGTGTGTGTGCCACCATCGTGGTGTACAAATATGGAACACCAAAAATACATAGCTTGTTATCATTAGAACATTTTAAAAGACAATTATCATCACATTTAATTCATGATGTCTAATTATCTTTTGATATGTTTTCTTTTCTTCTGTACTGTTTTTTTGTATGCATTTCATTGTTTTTATTGGATTGTTTTCCACTGTTTAGTTAGGTTTTTCTGCACATTTTGTGTACTTCTTGTTGTTGTTTAACTTTTGTTGTATTTTTAAAATTATGTTAGCTTAGATCTTTCTTCCTTTTTTGTTGTAGTTTTTTTCTCCTGGTGTTGGGAAGGTTCTTTGTAAAAGCCTTATAAGGCTTCTTGACCTCTCCTGACACATTTCTTGTTATTTTTTTATTGACTGGATTTTGTGCAGTTTTATATATGTGCAAATAAATAATAATAAAAAAATAATAATAAAGAGTCCAATCAGTGCTTTTTCACTCATCACTGTAGCCATTATTATGTGCCCCATTACAACATGGCTATACGGAACAGATGTCCAATTTAATATCAAATAAACACAAGTGGTTATAATTTGGGGTTGTGTGTTTTAACCTTAACAGCTTTAAAATGTCAAGAACCTTGGAACATTATAATGGAAGTATATGATGGGCATTTGCTCTATTATGTCTCATAAGTTGTTGCAGCAATTATGTTGGCTGTGGCTGTGCCTGTGGCTTCTTGACCTCTCCTGACACATTTCTTGTTTGTTTTGTTTTTTCATTGACTGGATTTTGTGAAGTTTTATATATGTGCAAATAAAGAAAGAAATAATAAAAAAAATAAAAATTATAATGTAAAGGCAGATACTCTATTGTGTTTGTGTGCCAACATATTGCGCATTGCAAAATCCAGGGATGGGAATAAACTAATTTATTAAAAAGTTGAACCCCACATCCATAAAAGAGCATTTATTTTGCTTATCAGTACTCCCACAAGTGTGTCCCCTAAATGCAACACGTGTAAATCCTGCTCCCTATAACCTGCACCAACTGGGCTCGTGGCCTTGGTGACGCGTCGACGACTCATCCTCCATCCATCCTCCATCCTCCATCCATCCTCGCGCTCTGACATAATTGGACACTTGCTCTGCTTGAGAGGCCAAGCAGGAAAAAAGAAGGAGAGAGAGGAAGAGAGAGGAAGAGAGAGTGAGTGTGTGCTGGGAGGGGTGGGAGGCTTTTAAGGCGCGCGTAAGCAAAGTTAATTAGCGGTTATTAACAGCCCGCATAATGAGAGCGAGAGGGAGTCAATTTAATGACTTTGTTAGCGCGAGTTCAGAGCGACAGGCGATGATCGAAACAACAAAGGCGAGCGCGCACGCAGCCATCATCCGTAATTTCCAGCGGTAATGCGGTCTGATCAGAAACAAAGGGTTCTAATTTCGTTCAACTGACTCGATAATTTGTCCTTATGTAAGGAAAATAATTAATGACTTAATGCTTCAACAGAAGTAGCTTTTTTCCTTTGGGGGTGTGGGGGGGATTTCGGAGGCCTCGTTTGCTCGAGAAGGTCGTAAGGAAATCAATTTCCAAGGCCTATAATTATTTACATCACGGATTTAAGACGTGGACGTGTGAGCTCTGCTAGTGTGCAGACGAGTGAGAAGTCTATTAGAGAGAAGGAGCCTCCAAATCTTCTTCCCTCAGATAAATTGTGTGTGTGGCAACAAATGAGCCACTTGTCATAATGTACTATTGTAGATTTTGACATGAGAACACAAAGAAAATCATGCAGAATTTGAAATAAGTGTTTTTTAAGCCACATAGACAAGTCGTAAACATATACCAAATGTGTCCCTGTTTACTTCCTGTCACAGTGTATGTGCTTATGACATAAACTGACAGGAAGTAAACACGGACCCAAGCTGTTTTCTAATGCGATTCAAATGTTTATAAAGTAGAATCAAACCCAAAAGATACATTTGATCACTCATCAGACACCCGATTTGACTGTTATCAGGCCATTAAATAGGCGTTATCGGTTGCTATAAGCACCATAGCTTTGGATCTTTTTGGGGCCTACTCTGCCTACTAATTGGCTGCATCAGTCCAGGTTTGGAGGTTTTGGTGACAGATGATCATACCTTGGAGCTCGGCTGAATTGACGGCCCCCTCACCGCCTGTGCCTGTTCCCGACAATGTGCCAGGTTATTGCGGCTATACTGCATTGCAAAATTACCCGAAGGCGTGCGCGTCTTTACGCACGATTTCATCATTCCACAGATGGGTTGAGTCGGAGGGAAAGATGCGAGCGCTATTATCGATTGCGGGGAACATGAGCCGCCTGCGGGCCACTCTTGGATTCATGGCAGGTGGATAGGTCACCCGCACGAGAGCGGCAATTTCACGGCCCCCATTGTCTCCACTGATTACTGCTTTGATCACAGAAAATCAAGAGCCCGAGACTCTCGTAAAGCCCACTGCGGAGTCCAGGAGCTCGTGAGCTGAAGAGGTCATCATCATCATCACGAAACCGCCATCATCTGCCACATCATCATCATTCATAACCGTCGTCGTCATCATCATCGCTAGTTGACCACACAAACCTGGGGTGCCGTGTGTTTTCACAGCCCGCGTTGCCCTTTTATTGATTGCGTGCCTTAATTTTAATTCGATTGCGCGAGTGTCAAAAAATTCCGCAAGAATCATCCTAGTAATGAGATAATCAAAGTAATATATGCAAATCAGTTATGTTGCCAGCTTATCAAAACCCGAGTGCCCCCCCTCGAGTCTGAAGAAGTCCATTTATTCAGTTAGTGGCAATACCTTGCGCAAATGGCGCGATGCAAATGACAGTTGATTAGACTAAATTAAGAACCTCGTTCCTCCCTGACCTTGTCTGAGTTTTATGTAAATTCTTTTTTTCTTGCTTTAATGTGATAAAAAATGCATTTTACACCCTGGCCTTTATAAATCTGAACAATATTTTCCATGAGCGAAACAATGGTCAGCCTCAAATAACTCACTGTGTCAATAGCTCGGTCTGTCTGTCTGTCTGTCTATCTCACAAATCTCAGTATACCTTGACCCCGGTGCAGCTCCCACAGGGACAGAAAGTGTGCCGTTATAACTTCCTTGCTGTGGGGGAGTGTGCCTTGAAGATAGACTAGGTGTGTGTGCGCCTCCGAGTGTGTGTGTTTACGCGATTATGTGTACTCATGTGTGTACCATAACATATTGTCTTAGGGGGACAGAGAGAGTGCAGCTGAGACTTCCTCTCTGTGGGGTGTGCGGGGCCTGTAGATGGGAAAGGAATAAATCCAATATAGATTGCAGGGCTGCGCTGCCTCCCGCTGGGGACCCTCAGACTTGCAGGCCAGGATCGAAGTGCTTTTCTCCCCTTAAATTGGCCTGAGAGGCCGCAGGAGCAGCCGAGCTACACCCCCAACACTGGGACTGCCTACGACCTAATGATGGTGCCGGGGGTACAGACACGCGTATACACATACATACACGGAGACGCCGCGTGTTCGCGTACACACCGAAGCGTCCCCCAGATTGTCGCACACTTGCACCAGTAGAACACACGCTCGGACAAGAAAAACCACCACACAGATATATAAACACACGCTCCTCGTTCTCTGACGCTGAACACACTCATTCCTTGTCCGAAGACCATTCACCTCAAGTTTCCCCCTCTTCACATCTCACACCACCCCTCAAAAACCACCTAGCTAAACTGCAGATTTAGAGGAGGCATCCTCGCTACCTGTCCACACACTCCAGAGGGAGGGGTTGAATGGTATAACTGGCCACCACACTAAGTGTCTGGACTGATACACACCCCTGCCCTTTGGTTCCCCTACAAGGAAAACACCACCGGCGACCCCAATGCCATTACGCTTCCTGCCAAAAACATCCAGCCACTGTCATTTTGCTTCTGTCCGGGGAGCTAATTCTATTTGTGATGAGGTGTCTTGATGTGTTGCCGAGTCGGGTCCAGAGACAGTGTGACAGAATATCCTATAGCTGGAAATTTGTGGCTCAGTACGCCTCATTGCCTGCTCACAGGGCATTTCATGTTAACTACAGCATGCCACCACATACAGCTCATCTCTAGAGGGTAACAGGTTGCAGAGGTGAATACAAATACAGAGAGCCATGCATACGTACTCACAACTCAGTCCTGTTTTGGAACCGACAGCTGGAATTGCTTGGTTTTTGGATGCTTGCATTGTATGGATACCGTATTAATGCAGTGACCATAGTTTAACATCACTATTTCCAACTAATACTGCTCCTTCTCTCATTTATGTCCCATAAATGCAGTTGCGATATTGACATTTATAAACAATTTTAAATGTATGTAATCAAAATGGCCCAAAATCGCCCTTGCTCGGACCACGGCCATCTTCGAACTCTGCCTTCATTTTAATCTCAACGACACACCTATAGTTTCGCGACTGCATCTTGACGCTCTCACGGTGACAAAATCTGTCCACAAAACAGACGAATGTCTGACGAACACCTGGCAAAGTACTCAAAACGTCTTCTGCGGTAGTTCCCGCTACAGCAGGAGTCTCCAGTACCCCATTTTACCGTGATGACTCACACACAGAAATAATACCAGCCACACGCTGTCACAGCTGTTAAAAATACAGTGCATTTAGTTTAAGCTTTAGTTAGCCATGACTAGACTTCCAGCTACCTAACATTTGTCTTGTTTGCTGTCTTTCTGTATGCAGTAAGTGAGACAGAGCCCACAGATTAACAAAACCAGAGTGTAGTTACTGCGTTTTGCCTTGGTTTTTAACTCCGGTTTGTATTTACTGCAAATTTAAAAAGCTGTTTTCAGAGAAATATCATGTTCTGTGATTATATAGATTCAGATTAACACATATTTAGTTGCGGCATGGTTTTGTAGGACAGTACAGAGCTCTGGACATGTTTTCTGCTCACATCTTTGCTACAAGTGTCATTTTGCTCTCTTTAACCTACTGACAGATAAGACCCACTGGAAGCGCACCAACTCGTCCTCCACCCGCCTCCTTCCTTGTCCACTCCGACTCATCTTTGCTGCACCATCTTGCATCTTTTCTCTCCTTCTTTCTGTCTTCTCTACTATTTTCCACTTTGTATTTTCTCCCTTTCATCTCCGTCACGCCTCTCTTGTCTCCTGAACGCTGATACACCTTTCACCTTGTTGTCTTCAATTCTCCACTTGTGTGTGTCTGTGCCGTGGTGCATTACATTATGTTTTTCCTACATCGGCCTCTACGGTTTGTGGCTATTTCCCATGTCTTGTTTTGTTTAATATCTCACCTGTAGCTGTGTAGAAAGAAGCAGCTCATTTGGAGATTGCTTCTCATGTGTACAGTGTATGCTGCTCTGCCAACAACAACAGAATGCTAAATACCTTGAATGCAAAGATAAACACATAAACATAAGACACAAACAGACACACAACCAAATCCTTTTGACATCAATAATTGGTAAATCCTCTGATTAACTTGTAAGAATTGTCCTTAGAGTGCTTAAGTAATTGTGTTTGTGTGTGTCCTTTTTTTTATTGCATGCACCCCCCTCTCTTTAAAGCACATCTTTATAACCAAGCAATTCCAAAGCAATTTTCTCTGTGGGAGGAGAGTGTAATTTTCTATTCTGTGACACTGTGATGTGTAAGAAACTGGGAGCTGGCGCTAAAAGGCGTCTGTAGCATGTGTCTTGGTGTGGGTGTGAGCCGCTTTAATGGCCAACGCGGGGCGGGTGGCGGCGGTGGTGAGCGGCTGCGTGTCAGGGAGGCCATCATTTAATGACTCCCAAATAGTGCCCTCCTCGTTAGAGCTATCGTCCTGGAAACGCGAGGCTGTGAACCAGGAGAGCGCCACGCGCTGCAACAGTCTTTTATCTTCATATTAAACCATTTGCATAACATTACCGCGATAGATAGGATTCAGGAGATACTCAACCCACTCGGGGAGAGACAGAGAGGGTATACTACATGTCCTTGCAAATCTAATCAGCGTTAAATGGAGCTGTCAAATGTGTGTGTGTGAGTGTGTGGCGCTAGATGGCTCATGTCAGGAGTCATTTAACATTAAGCTGCAATAGTGTGCAACAGGGCTGTAATTACAAAAATACAAGAATCCAAGCTGTTTCTTGTTAGATGTGACATCCAAATACAGCAGTTAGCTACCAGTGATACACAAGACGAGGCCAGGTGGCGACAATTCAGATGTCATGTGCACTTGTGTCCTCTACAAAGTTAAGTTGAAATAAATGACCGTATTGAGCCATTTTTTACGTCGCTGCAGCAGCTCTACAGAACACAAAGAGGCGGCCAATTAGAACAAATCACATCGCTACCATTTTTAAGAAAAATTGCTGATGTGGTTTGGATTTTGTGTGGTATCAACGGACTAACAAAAGACTCAATTTCACGTTTTGTGTAGATTCAACACCTATCTATACTGCGTAAAGTGGTGTTTTGCTTTGCTTTGTGTCTAAAAGAGTATATCTGACGGCTGCTCAAAGAAGAATAAAGAGAAGACGAAATAATCTCATCACCGCGGAGAAACAAGAGCAGGAAAGTGTGTAAGCACACACTAATTAGTTGTTGCTACTTGCTACTGCCTGATTAATTTAATCAAAAGCACACAGTACAATGCACCGCTCAGGCTCTGGTAAAAGCATTTTTTTAACCACTACAACTCTGGTTCTATCTTTTCTTTCAGGTTTGACCATCATTTGAGAATCCCTGAATGAATTCTGGACCATATAGGTGATACACATTATAAAGTAAGTATGTTTTTTTAAGTATAATGTATGTATGGCTTTGCAGAAGCTTCAGTGCATGCTGGAAGCTTCAGTACTGTCTTGATAAGATATGATTTGTCATATAAAAGGCCCTGCACTCTCTGCAACAATCATGTATTTGATTGATATTCCCCTGGACTCTTCTGTTAGCTTTGTTGCACCTATTGAGGCAGGACAAATGACACCTTTTATAATTCTTACATGTGCATTGAGTTTGGAGACTTCACATAATCCCCAGTTTAGAGCCACCCAACTCTAATAATGCAGGTGTACAGTGCCTTTAAAGGACCAATTCACCCAAATAACCAACGCATGCCACTTTGACAGGCCCCTTGGCGTCACTTTAGGTTTAGGGTAACAAAACCACTTAGTTAGGTTTAGGAAAAGGCTACATGGTTGGGCTTAAAACTACTATGTTTGTAAAGTGAAAATGAAACTGAATGTTGTGGATATGAACGAACAGCTGATTGGAACGTGAAAGTGAAACTTAACACACGGGACATGAACAGCGGTCTCCTGTATAAAAGCCTTGTGTTTGTTGGACCCATCCACCCATAATAGCATACAGTGATGCAGATAGATTTAGTTGACTGAAGTTTTCTGTGTTTGAGATTTTGAGATTTTCCAATATAATGGAATTTTGTTTGTGTTGCTCAAACCATCAAACAGTGCTTTATCTTAATGGAAACAGCCCATAGCGAGGTCTGCATTGTTCAACTAGGACATCGACTCTGGAAAATAGTTTTTTTCATTAAATGTTTTGATGATTTGAGCGCTAACAAAATCCCTTTCATGTCTATTGTATTTGGGCGGTGGCAGAAGTCTTGAAAGCTGATATCTGAAAACCCCGGCCATAAAACCCAAACAATCTGGCTAGATGTCTCAAGGGGTAGATGGGATACCATGTTTTTGTGTATGTATGTGTATTAGGTGAAATTACCCTTTAAAAAAGGTCAGAGTATGGAGTGGTGCAGGGCTGACGCAGTTTTGTAGGCCAACCAGGAAGTTAGCATTGCCCTGGGTTCCCATGACAAAAAGACAACGGGATTTTTGCATTGGGTTTTGGATTATTGCAGAAAATAAGCTCTGTGGCAAACACATGTTTATGATACTTACACATTTTGTTCAGCAAGATTATCTCCACAAATGAACACCACTTTTATGATTTTTGAAGCGTAAATGCAATCACCAGAAGTAAAAAGCTAACGTTAGGCTAGAAACGAACTACACCACGGTCGCATGAGCGCGAGTAAACACAACGAGGCCGTAAAGGCGGACGAGTCGTCGTGATGGCGTTTTGTAGTTTAATTTAGCCACTTGTTAGCAACCGCATTTTTTAAGACACATGAAGACTTCAAAATTCACGAGTGGGGTATTTGTTGATGTATTTTATGTCGTACTGTAGAACAAAATCTTAAAATCTCTTCAGCTTGTGTTAACCACCGACCTTATTTCAGGCATCTAACTAAAAACCCATTCAAAAAAACCCATTGACTTCCAGACGAGGGAACCGGAAGTGGTAAAATGCTAACTCATTTCCGGGTTTTTGGACTCATTCCTGTAGCACTCTATAGAAAAAGGCATTAAGAAATAGCATATATACATTGTAAGTAGGTATGAAAGTTTGTGCACTTGCATATGCTATGAACGGCTAAAGATGTCATCACATCACAGAATAGGCTTGTAACTGTGTGTGCGTGCGTGTGTGCGTGCGTGTGTGAGAGAGAGAGATTGCTTGTTTATGCATATGGGGATAGACTGTGCCAGGTGAGTGTACCATTTACCATCACGCCATTGAGTTCAGCAGGCATCTAATAACAAAGCATTTATGGCCCACTTACGCATGCATAGATATAACTGTCAGTAGGCAACAACAGTCTCCTCTCTCCCGTCTCCAGCTATTCCCGCCTCTCTTAAAACACACAGGCGCCGTCCGGATTGCACCCAAATACTCTAGAATTCTATCATCAGACTCGGGGATGAAATTAAAATCGCTCATTTTCTTTCTCCGTACAAGGAGCAGATCAATTTCCGGAGACTGGGACGTGATATTTTCCTGCCATTGGGCTTTCTCGTCTTTGGCACAGCACCCTGACTGGCTGCCAGCGGGGGGCCCGGGCCTGACTGCACGCCTCGCCGGAGAACAGTTACTTCTGCCGCGGCGAGTTTATTTGCGCCTCGCTATGAGAATTGCCATCATTTACCCTTCCCCAACACCTCCCCAAAAAAGAAAAGAAATAGACAAGAGGGGAAGCGAGGCAAGACTGAGAGAGAGGCGAAATTGATTCTGTTTGATAGGATACATGCTGCACGGGGGACATTAGGTACCCCTCGTTTGACCATCTATTTCAAGAAAATGAGGCGAATACATTTTGCGTAAAGTAATGTATATAGACCTTTTGGAGGCCTTCTGCTGTTTGTTGTTCATATCAAGAATGAATTGCTCGCTGCAGCATGCAGAGGTTATCCCGCGTATTAAGCTGCTTTTAAGAGAAGCCAATTAATCATGCAGCTGTACAGGAATGATAACTCACTTTAAATAAAACAGTAGCTCAGCGTGTGTTAAGCGTGACGAAATTAAGGGCGACTTGATGAACCAGTGGGGCATTAAATCCGGAGAGATGGTGGCCCCAGCCTTCAGGTTGGTGCCACGTTCGCCTCCATTACAGTGTAAACACTTCAGTCAGTCTTCAGAATAAACTTTCATGTAAAAAAAAATAATCAAGGTAGATAAAGGCAAATTTGGGAGCCTATACTAAAGACTCTACTAATAGATTTTTTGTGTAAATGTTTGTTTTGTGGGACGTGAGGCTGTGCATGACACCATTGTTTGCACAAGCAGTCCCACATGAGGTCATCACAATTTGACTATGAAGGAAGTCACTATTTAAACCTGCAGTAAAGGCAGAGTGTTTTTTGCATCATTGGACAAAAATTCCAAAATAACCTTTCAGCATATTGTAATTGAAGACTAGACAATAATTTAACATAATTATAACATTTCTGCATCTCCTCATGGCTCTGTTTTCATGCTTTAGAAAATCTAGCCCGTGATGGGAGAATTTGGCCAATCACAGGTCATTTCAGAGAGAGAGCGTTCCTCCAACCAATCAGAGCCGAGCTGGAGCCTTGCCGTCTCTGAGCAGCTGTCAATCACTCGCGAAATCCGATCAAACGGTCAAACCAGGCAGCGCTGATTAAATATGAATCAATGTTCTGTTACTGTCATGCCTATTTTTTTGCCTCAAATGTTTTCAGAAACATCTTGTAGTGTACTGTTTAGCTGTGAAATGAGAAATCCTCGCATAAGATGTTTCACAGAAACATCTTATGCGAGAAATAGGCATTACAGTAACAGAATGTTGATCCGTATTTGATCGGCGCTGCCTAATTTAACCGTTGAATGATTGACAGCTGCTCAGAAACAGCAAGGTTCCAGCTCGGCTCTGATTGGTTGTTTTCCTCCGGTCTGTGAAATCTTGCAGATGCCATTAGGAGCATCAGAGGACACAGATGCACTTGATTTTTTTCAGCTTACCTGTCTCATGCTCTACTGTCAGGATGACCGTTTTATAAAAATAACCTTTTTTAATCATATTTGCTCCAATTCTACCCACTGCAGCTTTAAGAGGCTTATATTGTGTCTGTTAGTTATACCATTATTTGTAGAATTGCTTATTCTTCCTTACTTCCTTATAGCCTGCATAGGCCTGTAATGTTTATATTACTAGCTATAAATAGTGTGAATGATAATCTAGCATCCCTAGTTTATTCTCCCTTTATCCATTTTAGGCTAAACGGTTAGGATTACAGTTGTCTGTGACCCTAGAAACCATAATCTGAGATACAGTCTTTCCTTCCCTCCTGAGCTGTATTAAATAGGTCCTATTTGTTACCTGTCTGTTGCACTCAAAATTTCAAAAAGCAGACTTGGTTCCTGTTTGTCTTGGCATGGACTTTGGTCCTTGTTTGCGCCCATCTGACCCCCGTCCTCTTTCCACTGTTCATGAAATCCTGCTGTTGCGTCACAGAGCCTGTCAAGGCCTAATTGAAGCCATATTGTAAAGAGCACAAATACCAGCCCCCTTTTCAACTGGGTTCATATACCGGTCCGGCATGCACACGCCTTGCAGAAGCAGATTTTGGTCGAAGGGGGAATGCCCAAAGAGTGAAACTGCAAGTTACCTCTGAGACACTTTAACAGCTCCAAGAACAGTTTGAACAGACAGCACCATGGCTGGACTCAAGGTAAGGCAGTGTTTTACTCTATTCAACATTATTATTATAATACTATGGCAGAAATGTATGCATGGAGTCATCATTAACTATGACAGAAGCAGACCAGCTGGCTGAAGGGCGGTGTTGCATTCGGCCAATCAGAGTGCTGCATTCAGCAGCTACCCAGATGTGTCGGAGACGCCTCGAAAGCTAAACAGAAAGGAAAAAACTGTTTACATTCATGTATTTTAGATTTTAAAAGTTGTCTCCAAACCAAAGTCCAAGTCCAAGTGTTGGACTTTGTGTTTCTTTGCAACTCTTTGTTGCGTAAAATCCAACTTTACATAACATTCTGTCAGGAGGGACAAACTCACATGAACGCGCACAGATGGAACCCATCCATGTCTGCGAGGGTGCTTTTTGCAGACCAACTATGACTCAGCAAGATTTCTTTACATTGTGTGCCAAGTTTTTTTTTGTATATATATATATATATATATATATATATATATATGAGAAAAGGGTTGCTGGTGTTCAGTGCCAGAAAGGATAGTAGAGTAATATCATAATTGAAATATTGATCAAAAAGTAGGCTACTGTGGAGGATGTTAGTGTAATTAGTCTGTCTCTGTAACACAACAACAAAAATAATGGATGACAGTGAGGGGGGAAATTTGGCGTAACTGCAGTTTGTTTTATCATAGATCTAATGTGAATCAATATGACAACAATTAGCAAAAAGACAAGCCTTAATGACAAGCCTTCAAATTTAATTATAACCAGCATGAACACATTTATCCTGCATTACAATGAAGCCGCATGGTGTTTACATGTGAGGATTTTTTTTTTTTATTTTTCACTTTAACTTGAGTGTTGAATGTGTCTTGCAGTACATGAGCGGTTTTGGGAATGAATTCTCTTCTGAAGACCCTCGCTGTCCTGGATCTTTACCTGAGGGACAGGTAAAACACATATTCACAAACAAACATTGTGGTATTCATTCATTGGATTATTCATTCACTATCTTTTGCGATGCATAGTCAGCTCCAGCTTGCTTTTCTTCCGCACAGCTATTGACTCATTGATCATCATTTAACTAACTGCCCTTATGTGACTGACACCCTGTCTGAACACACTGTTTTGTGTCTTTACAGAACAATCCTCAGGTTTGTCCTTACGGCCTCTATGCTGAGCAGCTCTCCGGCTCTGCCTTCACCTGCCCGCGGACAACCAATAAGAGGAGGTATTCATCTGTTCCTGACATTTAAATGAGCTCACTTACCACTAAAAGACCAAATGGAGCCTAGATATGAGGAATGACTTAAAGGGATAGTTGAAGTGGGGTTGTATGAGGTACTTATCCATAGTCAGTGTATTACCTACAGTAGCAATGTACTGCTGTGGACGGGGCCGGCAGCAAAACGTATTTTAGATACCTAAAAGAAAGGCTCACCTAAAAAAAACATTGGAAAAAACCTGTAATTTTACCTCTAGGAACATGGGAGTTGCTGATCTACTGCTGCCTTGATTGGTTAGTTTGTTTGTGTTGACTCTGGTGAATCCAAGCCAACCAAAGTTACACAATAACTCAAACAAACGAACCGACTGAAGCAGCAGTAGACCACCAACCCCTGTGTTTTGCGAGGTAAAATGTACTGTTTTTTTCAATGGAGTCTCTTTGCATTGGCAAGAGCATAGATAACGGCTTCAGTTCCCCTTCGGAAACATAGACTCAAGGCAAGGTAAACCGGCAAAAACATTGTAATATTCTTCTAGGTGGCTAAAATGCATTTTGCTGCCGGTCCCGTCCACAGCACTGTATTGCTTTGGGGGGGCATGCCGACCGTCATCTACTGTCGGTAATACACCTACTGTGGATAAGTACCTCATACAGCTCTACATCAAAACACCTAAACTACCCCTTTAACATTGGTTCTTCTTCTTCCTCCAGCTGGTTGTACCGCATCTTGCCGTCTGTCAAACATAAGCCTTTTACCGCAGTGCCCTGTGGAAATCTAACAGAGAACTGGAACGAGGTGGAGCCCAACCCTAACCAGGTATATAAAAGCTCAAAAGGAAGCCTTCATGCTCATTTTGTCAAAAAAAAAAACTATGAATCTTGTTAAAGCCCCTTAAAACTTGTTTTCACATTTTAAATTTCTCTATAACATTAAATATTCACAATTAAATAAACAGTTAAAGTTCAGAAAAAAAACAACATCCTTAATTATGTATGAAGAGTTTAAAAGAATAGTTTGACATTTTGAGAAATAGGCTTATTTTGCTTTCTTGCGGAGAAGATTTATAATACCCTCATATATCTGTAGCCTACAGTAAATATGACAGCCAGCAGCCAGTTAGCTTAGCTGGAAACAGGGAAACAGCCGGCCTGGCTCTGCCAAAAGGTGACAAAATTCACCTGCTATCACCTCTAAAGCTCACTAATTAACACGTTTTATCTTTTGTTTATGCTATCTTTTCAAGCCACGCTAACTGCATGTCATACAGACATGAGAATGATCTTCTAATCTAATTCCCTGCATGAAAGTGAATAAGCATAATATGTTTTAAGGCCCTTTAATACTTCCTTTAAATTCTCTGTATGTACTGATTAAGTAGATTCTGACTATGAGGTTTCTCTCCCAGCTGCGATGGCTGCCGTTCACCATCCCCAAATCTACAGAGAAGAAAGTGGACTTTGTGGCTGTGAGTTTAACTTGTTTTTCTCCCATATTATTTTTTCATTAAAGATCCTCAGTTCACTGAATTCCGTACGTTGCAGGGTCTGCATACTGTCTGCGGTGCCGGGGACACCAAATCTCGCAACGGTATCGGCATCCACATGTACACCTGCAACACCTCCATGGTTGACAGGTGAGCATGTCTTTGTGAGCGATGATGTTGGGATGATGGGACGTCATGTAACAAATAGATGCATTTTCACATATCAAACAGCTACAAAAATCTTTGGTTACGCTTTGAAAATCATTTCCAAGCTTTTTTTTTTTTTCTCGTTCCAGGTGCTTCAACAACTCAGACGGAGACTTTCTGATTGGTGAGGAAAAAGGGCTGTTGATGTTTTCACCGTCATCCATCACAAGAACAATGATAGCTCAATCCTCAGCCCTTCTTCTCCTTCAAATGTTCTTTTCTCTGTTTGTCTCTCTAGTCCCCCAGCAGGGTGAGATCTTGATCACCACAGAGTTTGGAAAGATAATGGTCGAGCCGAACGAGATCTGTGTCATCCAGGTGAGGTCTATGTTTTTCATCTCCCCAGAAATCTACCACTCTGTCCCCACATCCCACTTTCCATATTTAGAAATACATAGTCTGGCACTTTTGATCTTCTTTTTAAAGATAAATAACAGTGGAAAGAGGTTCGAGCTATAGAAAGCCTGACCACCCGGATTCGAGTTTTCCCAAACACATTAGTCGATGAACCCATAAGTCCCCCCCAGCATCAGTACATCCCACATGTGATTCCTAACAGCACTAAATTGCCTTTCACCCCCACTTCTTGTGTGTTTTGTCCAGCAAGGGATGCGCTTCAGTGTGGATGTGTTTGGAGCAACCAGAGGCTACATACTGGAGGTGTATGGAGCCCATTTTGAACTCCCTGACCTGGGACCCATAGGTGCGCGTTTGTACGATGTTTGTGACTGTAATTTGTTAGTGTATGTTCATCCATCCTTGAAAGCTGCACACCTGCCTCTTTGTGTCTGTTTCTTACAGCTACCTATAGTTGTCTGAATTGGTTTTCATCCTTTCCCCCAAATCTGTCAGTTTCTTAGCCATTCTAGCAGCACGCGCTCTATAGATGGAAATGTCAGTTGGTCAATTGGTTCACCACTTTGTTCCAGACTGACATATCTCAACAACTATTGGATGGATTGCCATACAATTTTGTGCAGGCATGTATGGTCCCCAGAGGATGAATTCTAATGACTTAAAGCTAGAGTTGGTAATTTTAAGAAACTAACAAGAGTACGCTAGATTTGAAAAAATATCCAACTGAAAAACAGTGTTTTTCCCAGTGTTGCCAACTTTTTTCCAATGAAAGTAGGCTAGCTAGCTGCACTTCCACTAGCTGTGGATTGTCTCCAAAAGTCACTAAATCTAGCGAGAAAGTCGCCAAGTCGGCAACACTGACAATCCGTCCATTCAGGCCTCCCTCCAAAGCCAATCTCCCAAAATGATCATCACTAACGTAAAACAACAAACATGGCTGTTGTTAGTTTTCACAGCTGTCAAGTTAGCAGCTTGCGAAAGACTCCGTGATGCGTGATGAGTGCACGGGCAGAGTGCAAGCAGGCAGGCCGTCCTGGACGGGTTTATTACAGTCCTGCGACAGACATAGATATCAGATTTAAAAAAAAATAAAAAATTGTCAGAACATTTGATTTATTTATTGCTATCGGGATGTAAAGATAATTTCAACAAATATAACAAGAAATGTTGTTGAAGATGATTAGCAACCCTAGCTTTAAGTGATCTCCTGACTTTTCCCTCTAGCGCCACCATGAGGTTTGCCTTTGTGATTTTGAGTGAAATGCCTCAGATACTATTAGATGGATTGCCATGAAATTTGGCACATATATTCATGTTTCCTCAGGATGAATTGTAATAACTTAAGGGATCCATCAAAATATTCATCTAGTGCCATCATCAGTTCAAAATAATTTAAATTTATACAAAACTTGCCAAGTCAGCTGCAAAACAATTGACATTCCCATCAGCCCCAGATGTACTAGTACACTGTGTGTGTGCATAATATGTATGACTAATGTATGTTTTGCAGGAGCCAATGGTCTGGCCAACCCAAGAGATTTCCTGTGTCCGGTTGCTTGGTACGAGGATCGTAAAGTGGCCACAGGCTACACCGTCATCAACAAGTACCAAGGAAAGCTCTTCGCCTGCCAACAGGTGTTTTCTTTGTGACATTTCCATTTGTGTGTGTGTCAGTACACTCATGTACACAGACACATATGGCATACTTGCCCTATTACCCTATTTAGATTTGTGCTTGCTTCAGTAAACACCATCGAACCGCAACAATGCCTTACAGGAAACTGTCCAAGTGAAGCATGTGATCCATTAGCTGCTCCTGCCGATTGAATTGCCATCCCTGATGATTTAATATCGAAGTGTTGGCTGTTATCCATTCAGCGGGTTTCCGCCTCGACTCCCTTATGAGCCTTAATCACTCGTAATTAGTTAAGGCATTCTGGAGTTACAGGCAGTGTACCTGTGAAGCGTTGCTTTGTAGGAAAAAAACCTTTTCCAAGTTAAGCATTAATTTCACCATGTTTCACTCGGGGAATGATCCCGCCCCTCCTGAAATGTCCTGTTGGGCGCATAATTGGATCGACACATATGTCTGACAGGAGGTTTTTTACCGAGACAGGGAGGAGGTGGGAGGAGAAATTTGTCAGGGGTGGGGGTTGGGGGGGTTGTAACCGTGGAAACCATGTCAAACCACACTGTTATTATTCATTGTATGAAGTACACTAGGGCAAGATACTGTCTTTTATTGTAGCAAAACAAACATTTTTCCATCTCTCTCGCTGCTTCTACTCGAGTATCCGCCCTGTTATGTGCTGGGTGTCAGAGGTGGAGGCTAGCAAGCTGCACCTGACACTCTTTTTCCTGGTGTCCACCCTTCTCCGAGCCAAGAGGGCGAGGCTACGGGGGTAAAAAAATAAGGTGGGGGCCTCATCTCAGGGAAGATGCTGCTGCTCCCGTCTGGTCCCGCTGTTTTGTTCCCCCGCAGAGTGCTGAAAT
This sequence comes from Sebastiscus tertius, assembly GCA_916701665.1. Taxonomy (NCBI): domain Eukaryota; kingdom Metazoa; phylum Chordata; class Actinopteri; order Perciformes; family Sebastidae; genus Sebastiscus; species Sebastiscus tertius. The sequence goes on along the minus strand of CAKAOH010024487.1, from coordinate 58,904 downwards.
TGCTCAAATTAACTTATTATTTGCTTGACTGGGCCAATATGTTTGTGTTTTGTGTGCATGTGTGTGCAAGTCCTCCATCTTCCCTTCATTTTAATCGAATGTAGCGGAGTTACCACAGATGAAAGTCCAAGAGATTACCTGCACTGGGTTTCCCAAAGGTCCTTTTTGTGTGGTAACAACTGTAAATCACATGTAGGTTCTTTCTTGGTGTTTTAATGTGTATGAATTTACATATGCACATGTTTGTGTACACATGTGTTTTTTTATTGTCTGTTTGTACTAGCTGTTCATGTGTGGGAGCGTACGCGAGCATGTGTGTGAGGAGCATGGAGGTCACGGAGGAGGCAGCTTGAGTTGTAATGAACTATATTGATTTTTAGAGCTGCTGTTGAATGTCTTTTTCGCAGTGGCATTATCAGAACAGAGAAACTATATGAAATTGCTGTAGTTTTAACAATCAAGATAAAGAAATATCTCTGCACCCACTGTTACTGCCGCTCCCCCCCTTCCATAACTGCGCCGCTGCGAGCATCAAAATGCTCAAAGTTTGGGAAAGTTTGATTGTGAAGCCAATTACCCCATAATACCTGGAGCCTCGTATCACAAAGAACAGGGGGGATGAAAGAGAAGAAAGAATGAAAGAAGCACACCCTCTTTTCACAATCAACCCTTTTCATTATGACCACTTTTTTTCCTCTCTTTATGTCAAGAAGTACTCTCTCTGGGAATTTAAAATTACAAAGACATTATTCATTATTCCTTTTTCCCTGTGAAAAGCTCAATTTAAAGTCTTTTGTGTTTGTTGCCTGGGCAGACTCGTCTTATTTGTTTGGTTGTGTGCTCTGCACGTAGGATTTCTCTCCATTCAATGTGGTGGCTTGGCACGGGAACTACACACCTTACAAATACAACCTGAAGAACTTCATGGTTATCAACGTTGTGGCCTTCGACCACGCGGTGAGTTTAAAGACAGACACACGCCAATATATACACTACTTTTCAATATAAACATACAACAAATTCATTAATTTCTCTTTGCTTTGAGTCACATGTCAAGTCACGTATTTATCTTCCTGTAGGATCCGTCCATCTTTACTGTGCTGACCGCCAAATCCACGCAACCAGGTGTGGCCATCGCTGACTTTGTCATCTTCCCCCCTCGGTGGGGCGTGGCTGATCACACCTTCCGTCCGCCGTACTATCACCGTAAGACCACAATAACACGCGCGCGCCTTGCTTCAACTCTAAAGTGGTTTTGCATTTTGCAGGGGACACTTATAAAAGCAGAAACAATGAATTTTAAGAAGAGGTTGGCTGAAATTGAATCCTAATTTAAATGGAAATGTCAGATTCTGTCCAGTGAAGCTCATTTTAGTCTATCATGAAATGAAACAAGCCAGCCAGAAACTAACATGTCCATTTACCCAACCAGTGTCAAGACAGCAGGTGATAACAATCCACCTGCTGTAGGACTCTTTTCAACCGAGGCACCTTTTGTGTTTTCACCACAGATCTATAAGGCCATCTAGTGGAAATGAGTGTCACAGCTTGCCTTTAATACAGCAAACTGTACCTGGAACAGTGTTGTGTTACAGCTCCTCCTGCTTGTCGCTTTAGGTAACTGCATGAGTGAATTCATGGGTCTGATCAAAGGCCACTATGAAGCTAAAGAGGAGGGCTTCCAGCCAGGAGGGGCCAGCCTCCACAGCGCGATGACCCCACACGGCCCGGACACCGAGTGCTTTGAGAAGAACAGCACTGTGGAGCTCAAACCGGAGAGGGTGGCTGAGGGAACCATGGTAAAAATATATATATATATATATTCACATACAGTATACTGTAAGGTTTCATTAAAAGTTGGAAACCAGGTCTATGCCACCAGTGACTATATCTGCTACGTGTATTTTCTCTCCTTCAGGCTTTCATGTTTGAGTCGTCCTTCAGTATGGCGGTGACCAAGTGGGGTCTACAAACATGCCAGAGACTTGACAAGAGCTACTACCAGTGCTGGGAGTCTCTTCGCAGCCACTTTAATCCCAACTGGAAGCCCAGCAAACAGTAGTAGAACAAAGTGACTCAGAAGGAAATTTGAACCAAATATAGTTGTTATACATAGACAGAAAATTGTAATTTGTGGAGCTTTCTTTGTGTTGTTTGATGACATTACGGAAGGAATAAAGTAATAATAACTCATAATTTAGTTTATAGACAATTAAGATTGGAGTTGCACAATAGAGATTAAAGGAACATTGTGTAGCATTTAGGGGGATCTACTGGCAGATGTGGAATATAATATTAATAAGTATGTTTTATTTAGTGTATAATCACCTGAAAATAAGAATTGGGTTTTCGTTAGCTTAGAATGAGCTGCTTCAGTTGGTTTCAATCTGCGACCTCACCGCTAGATACTGCCAATTCCTACACACTGCACCTTTAAAAACAAAGTTGATGACAATTTGCTGTGTAATGTTAGAAGTAAAACTCACAACTAGGCTGCATAAATAGTTTCTGTACAAGCAACTGTACAAGTCTGTCACCTGCTGAACATACATGCCTTTTGTTTGCATCTCCTGCTTTACTTTTACAGTTTGAAAATTAAATACACCATGAAATAGACTCTTTGATGTCCTGGAATAACTCAATCCTAAAGTGAGACTATGAGATTTTTTTTTAAAGAAGACAAACAAATTGTATCTTACCAATAAAAAGTCAAACTCATGAGCAATAGAAGGCAATACACTGATTTTAAGGTTTTGCTGATACATTGGTCTGGTATGACCAGTAGTTTATGGCGTCTAATGTTGGCAAACTTTAGATAAATATTCCTGTAGAACAGACTCACTATGTTTACATGCACACTAATATTCCAAATTTGATACGGATCATGTAAAAGGCTAAGTAGGAATATTGTCTTTTTCAAAATAAGGGCAAAAAACTGAATATTTTGTGCTTGTAAACATAGTCACTAAGTCATTTTACTGACCTGGATATTCTTCTGTACTTGTGCCACCATTATCCTAAATTCACCATTATTCCCAAAAGCAAAAATGACAGTCTTGCTTTAAACTGTGACTTGCTCAAGGGCACCTCAGTTATCATTGATGATGAAAACAAGTGTATCTTTTTACTTTTCCTGTGCAGATTTAAATGTATGTGGCGAGGGATTTTAGCAGTCGTCAGCAACGTTTTCACTTGCAACTAAAATGTTATTTCAATCTCTCTGATGTGAGCCTCGGTGTCTACTGGTTATGCACACGTTCACAATGTCATGTATTCTTCACACTTTTGCCACACCAATCAAAACAACATGACTGTTTTTGACAATATAATTTTATTCGGTTAATAATAATTACACGCACTGGCATCACTAGAACACGAAGGAGGTCTTTATACAACGGAGCTCAGGATGACAAACTGAACTTGCGCTCGAGGGTTCCAGCCTTAATCTGATCCTCCTTCCTATCCTGTAAAACAGACGACAAAACAGATGATGGGTTAATATCGTTTCCGTGGCAACAAAGTCATATAACCCCTCTTCACCTTCTGGACATTTTTCTCAACTGCATGTTTCATGAGTGAGCGTTTTGCGATTGTCAAGCAGTTATTTTCATCCCAGTGGGAAAAAGGCAGACGAGCATGATGGGCCCAGCGGTGTAACAATTGCACCAAATTCTCAATGGAATTTCTATTGGCGAGGATTTAGAAGGTGAATCTCCATGACAATGGGGGGGAAATGAAAGCAGGCAGAATTTCAAATGAAGCATTCATTTCTAATGTGAATGGAACTGTGACAAAAGAAATCCAGATCAACTGCACACCTACAAAAAGGAAAAATGAGTCCAAATCCTCAACTAAATAGCTTTTCAGATCCATGATGCCATTCATGACTCAATTTTATGATTATTTTAGACAAAACTATTCTTGTAAATGGCATTATCAGTGACTAGTAAAACTGATATTAGTGCTGCAACATGGTCAAATTACCTCATGCCAATACTGTGTTGTTCACTGCATTATATCACTGACGTTTTGACCACCAGTTTGGCATTGAGTATTGTTAACAGCAGACAGATGCAAAGAAAAGAAGACACCGGCAGCACAGTGGCACTCATTGAGAGAAAGGACTTTAACCTGCAACAATATGTGGGCATATATTCTTGTCTTTTTTCTGTTTTTCTTTATCCAAATTTGGTTCTAGTCTATCAGTCTTGCTCTTTATAAAGCCTGAAGAAGCTCGGTGGGCTGAAACTGTGAATAAATGATTCTTTTAATTATCAATATTTGTGCCCATGCTCGCTGTAGTTTTGGTTCTGTGTTCAGACATTAACATGTGCCACTAAATGTGTAGTAAATGGACTTTAGTTATGCCAAAAGATGGTGTAGTTATAAACCGACTGCTTAAGGAGCCCACGGGTGAGTCGTGCTATTAATTTAACACTCATGGTAGTCAAGCAAAAGAGAGGTCAGTGCATCTCGTCTCGTACCCTGTCTGTCTTGAAGACGTAGTAAAGGACGAAGAGAGGCACAACTCCGATCATGGCACCCAGCAGAGATGTCTTAAATGTGGGCCTGAATGTTGCGTAGGGGTTGGCGCGTGCATACACCCAGCGTGTCAGGGCTGGGTCTTCCTGTAACGACAGAAGTATGCAATTAAGTCAAACTATTATTTACTACACATCAAACACAACAAGAGTATAACATATAGTATGAGGCCATGATAATACAACACCGTTGGCATCTCTCTTTGTTGGAAAGCTTTACAATATGTACAACACCCTCTATCCTCATTGGGAAAACACAAAAGAGAGAAACCTCAGGATAAGCAACCCAGGAGGGATCCCTCTGCCAGGACACACCTTGACCATGGAGTACATTTGGACATGTCATGATAAAAATAAATGTACAGGTGTAAATAATAAAATTCATGATGGCTGAATTCTGTTAAGCTGCTTTGGTTTTCTGGGTCCTGGTATTGTGCATGCTTACTATCACATTGTTATAGCTTACTGGGATACTTGGCTAAACTTGGGAGAGAGGAGGATGATGGTTAAGCTGTCATCCATGATGGAGAATGACTACCACCCCATGCAGGACACCATCTCAGCATTAGAGAGCTCATTCAGCGACAGGCTGCTCCATCCAAAGTGTGTGAAGGAGCTCTATCTATTGCAGGTCCTTTCTTCCTGCAGCTGTCAGACTCCACAACCAGCACTGCTCCCAGTAGACCACTTACACTTACACACCAACAAACTGACAATAACCTGATATTTTCAGGTGGAATTTCATTCATTCATTCATTCATTCTCACTGTGCAATATCATTTTCCACTTGTGCAATTTTGTTAATAGTCTGTTTATTGTCAATACTGTATATACTGCTCCTATTTTTATACTTCCTTCTATTTAAATGGTTCATATTTTGTTACACTTTGTTTAGCTATTTTTTTTTACTGTGTTAGCTGATGCATCTTGTTTTTTGCACTATCCCCTTTGCTGCTGTATACTGCAAATTTCCCCACTGCAGAACTAATAAAGGAATATCTTATCTTATCTTAAAACTGAGCTATCATTAATATTATTAGTAACACCTGAGCTTCTCCTATTATGATAAAGTCAAAATGGCAGCTGTGAAAAGCCACGGTGTGTACAGAGTAGACATAAGTAAAGTTAGCAGTAGTACAACTACAATACAGAGAAACAAAACGATATTTACAAGTACAAATAGAAAGTCAATTGTATGTTGGTGTTAGATGGGATGGGACGAGTGGACTACTGCAAGAGACAGACAATATGTAGCACACTTAATCTGAAATGGTACTTTATGAATGTCTTTTTGTTGTGCGTTTACTCCTCTGTCTCAGGCATGAGATGTGTATATGACCAAGTGAATTTCCCCTTGTGGGATAATAAAGTTGACCTTTGACCTTTAGGATGGGACATATTGTAGACTACTGCAAGAGACAGACAGGTATGTAGCACTTAATCTCAAATGGTACTTTATGAAACTTTAATGTCTTTTTGTTGTGCGTTTACTCTGTATGTCTCTGGCACATGGTACAACAGTGTAGCACTTCACAAGAAAGAAGATTAACAATGAGTATAATGAGTAGACAGCAATGTTAGCATACTGTAGTTCAGTTGTTTGTCATAAAATAAAACCATCCTGATAATATTACTTCCTTCCTGTCCCATATCAACACAACATGCACATAAATATGCGACTATAAACTCTATAATAACGTTACTCTTTTGTAAAACTGGTGACATGCTACTGTTAGCAAGTAGCCATTCTCAAGGGTGACATTGCTGCTAGTGAGCCACTCACAATGATCTCGTTCCTGTGCGGGTTGTTGAGTTGTGTCTGATATTGCCTCTTCAGATTGGCTCGTAGCGCTGCTCTGTCTGCTTCTGCACGTCGCTGCTCCGGCGAGAGGTTGAAATACTCATTCGGGTCCAGTGTTTTTGGCCGAGAAGCCAAGGGCGCCTCTCGGTAGTCCGCCATGACTCTTGTTTGATGATGATGCTGGGAGGAAACGTGAACTCGTGAAATCTCGCGTTGATTGTGCGGAATCGTCACTAGTGATGGGAATTTCGGCTCTTTTTAGTGAGCCAGATCATTTGGCTCAGCTCAACCAAAGAAGAAGAGCCGGCTCTTTCGGCTCCCAAACGGTTCTTCGTTTTACCACTTCTGCCTTTTATATAATTCAGCCAAATTTAGCGCTGTTTTGACCTATGATTAGTATGTGTGCACATATATCACTTAAAGGGACTATTTGTAACTTTCAGAAATGCTTGTTAACAGCAACACCTGTGGCTGTTAAGTCAACGAAAGTCAGCGTCAGGCTCGCGCTTGTGCTCGCTCTACATAGACATGAACGAGCATCGCTCAACACAGTGAGGTGACACACGTCAGCTAAAACCAATATCATTCTATATTTCACCTGCTTGGCAGTAATGTTAGCTGACCAGACGAAGGTCTCTCCATGAATCACTGCTGATCCTAGTGTTGGCTTTTCCTGCTTCAGCCTCCCAGGAAAAGCGGGTCAGTGCCGGGATGAAGCAGGAAAAGAAACGTTATCGTCTCCTGACTGCGCCCGCAGCGAGACGATTACGTTTCTCGTTGCGGAGCCCCGTCACTTCACAAGACACGGAAAACCTCTGCTGGTCTGGAGGAGCTGCAGCATTTATTTCTGCACAAATGTCCACTGTACAATCACTAGATATTCTCAGAGCTAAACTAACTCTCCTGCAGTGTGTAGCGAGCGCGCGCGTTCACATCTAGAGGTGGAACCACGCAGTGTGTGAGTGAAGGCAGGCAGAGGAGGAGTGACTTCAGCACACGCGAGCGCGCATATGCGAGCGCGCATGTGTCCCGACCCGGTACATTTATACGCTTAAAAAGTTACAAACAGTCCCTTTAAAAGAGCCGGCTCTTTGAACCGGCTCGTTCTAACCGACACATCACTAATCGTCACCATAGCAACAACAAACTTTCTCTAAGCTTGTATGAAACAATGAGCGCAGCTAAGGAAAAACAAGAAAAGGAGGAGAGTGATGATGACTTTCAGTATGAAGAAGTGTCTCTAGGAGAAGACTGGAGTTTGACAGAAGGAGAGGAAGATTTGGAGGCGACGGTGAAAGCTATCCAGGACCGAGTAGAGGCCACATCAGCTGCTGCTGCTGCGACCTCCATCACACACCAACCTGAAGCAGTGGATGCCTTCTTACGCAACTTTCTCTTCCACATGTGCATGACAGAAACACTGGACTGTTTCCAGACTGAGTGGACGGAGATGGCGCAGAAAGGGCAGGTGGATACAGAGCTTGTAGGTGTGGTACCGGACGTGTACACTGAGACCCAGAGACTGCACAGCGAGCTGAGCAACTTGCAGCGTGAAGCGGAGGAGTACAGAGCGGCAGCCGCTGCAGGAGCTGTGACTCTGGCGAGGATCCGGAGAGACAGAGACCAACACCGGCTGCAACACAAGCGTGTCGTCCAGGAGAAAAACAAGCTCATCGAGGAGATGAGGAAGCTCAAAGTGCACTGCGACAACTACGAGCCTGCAGTGAAGCGGATGAATGAGAAATACCAGGCAGTTTTAAAGCAGACCACCACGCAGGTGACTTTGGAGAGACCCCAAAACACCACCCCTCTCTGCGGGGATGAAGAAGAAGAAGGAGCCAAAGGCACAACCCATCCAGTGATCCAACCAAGACCTCCTACTACATCTGCAAATAGTCCAAGGAGTCAGACTAGGGTGAAGTCAGTGAAGGCAAATGTTTGTTGAAATAAACATTTTGTCTCACATAACTTTCCCTCATATAATATAATAGAATAGAAAGCTTTATTGTCATTGTATTAAATACAACGAGATTCACAGTTGCCACTTCTGGTCAGTGCTTTAAAACAAATAATTGACAAGACTAAACGAGGCAGATAAAACATATAACAGGTAAAACACACACACAGTTGTAAAGCAAATAAAACAGGTAAAGTATATGTAATAAATAAATATAAACAGAAGTGTTACACTAGAAGTATAAAATATAAAAAGAAATGTAATGTAAACAGAGGTAATTGCACTTGCAAAATAGATGTAATAAATAAAATGTAAACAAAGTTAGTTGCACTTGAGGTGTATATTGCATCAGGGATATATTGCACAGTCAAATGTATTTCACATTCAGTGTATTAATATTGCACAGATTTATTGTTTGTTCAGTGTCCGTATGGCCCAGGGAAAAGGAACTGTTCACGAGTCTGGAGGTGCGGGCTTTCATTGACCTGTAGCGCCTGCCAGAGGGCAGCAGGTCAAACAGGTGATGAGCTGGGTAGGAGGAGTCCCTGAGAATAGTTGTGGACCTACTGCAGGCTGTTAAGCCTTATTGTAGCCCACAGCACAGTTTTGAAGTACCAACACTTTACTGATTTAGTAAACATTCTGGTTTTATTGTACTGCAGTTCAGAAGGAAATGTACTTCATACTGCATTAGATTTACTCAACGTTGACATACATATTTATATGTAGAATAATACTTTACTCCCAACAGTAGCTACATGATAGGCCTAATATAAAATAGCACACATTTTATTTTATCCCCCTTATCCATAGCCAGAAATCATCTTTTCCTAATTGTCAGTACTTCACTCAAGGTCACACAGACATTCATTTAATCATGAATATACATTCTACATCCTGTTTACATTCAGTTTTCCCATCAAAAATACTGTCGTCAACAAAATTACAAATTAAAATTTACATTACTATGTTGAATTTATTTTAATGGCACTATTGTATGCCTTAGATTATCATTTTGCTTTTACATTTACTTGTGTGATTCCCCTTTTTATATATATACATATTTTATGAGACCAAAGATTTTCATTACCAATGACTGCTTTGCTGGAATTGACAAATGACAAATTCCCTTAACCTTGAACCATATGATCAGCCACTTGTCATTTGCTCTGTTGTTGAAGTTCAGACATGTTGCACTGTACAATATAACCACAAGAGAGCAGTCTCTAGCAAGCTTTGGTTACACTATACCACAGAGTTAATATCAAACAACTGCAGCTCAAAGCTAGACCAGAGAAACAGCAGGAATCTGCTGAGCTGCACTCAAAGATAAACCAGTAAAGTACCAGTGTCATTCCTGCTCATATTAGGGCTCATGTTTGCTTTTGACAACCACAGCAATGCTACCACTTGTCAGCATGGGTTTGGGCACTACATACAGTAGACAGGCAGTAATATTATAGAGTATATTCAGCGCAATTTCAACTTAAGCTATGTGCACTGACATTTCACTAGAATCCTCATGCAAAGATCACATTTTTGCATGACATTTTTTAAGGTATTTACCTAGAGAACAAGAAATCCTTGTATTGACACAGTGCAATATCACTTTCCTACATTCATATATATTTAGTTTTGTGAGAGTTTATGGCCAGGAAACTGTTGTACTTTTTATTACACCAGGGTGATAGAATTTAAAGATCCCATATCATGCTCATTTTCAGGTTCATACTTGTATTTTGTGTTTCTACAAGAACATTTTTACTGTAATGTTAACAAAAGAAACTTTATTTTTTCTCATACTGTCTGCCTGAATATGCCTGTATATACCTTCTGTCTGAAATGCTCCGTTTTACGGCATTTCAACAGAATTGCAAAGGAATCATGTTGCTAGGCAACAGTTTGGTTCCATGTTTACTTCCTGTCAGCTGATGTAATGGCGCCTTCAAATGGGGTTGTGTTTACCGTGTTCACGAGAAGAGTCCATATGAACGCCCCCGTAATGTGGTATTCATTTGACTTTGTTAGGGGAAAGTTTTAGTCATACTTCGTAATTTTATAATATGTCTGAGGAAAATGTTGATTTTCCCAACTGACTAATTTTTTTCCCTCTGTCATTATGTCTTTGCATTTCCTGCATTATGTTACCTACTTGCTAGCTTGCTAAATTGTTAGCCTCTGTGGCTTCTAGACACCGACAGTAATGTTAATTTTGCCGTTGCTTAGCAGCGGTGTTCTCACGACTTAATCACTTGAACGCCAAGCATATGTGTACACGACTTCCCATGTTGTAAACACGGGCTCACGAGTTTCATTTGAAGGCACCATCACTCACATACACTGTAACTGGGAATAAATAAAATGTGATAAAATATGAAATCAATATTTGTTTAAAACAGTGAAATGATCTATATATTTTAGATTTGTGACATCACAAATGGACAGAAATCCTGACGGCTTGTTTCAAAGGCACATTTTCTGAATACGTGCTATGTGTATTTCTCCATGGCTTGAGCGTTTCAATACACAGTATTTATATAGGACTTAAACCTGCTTTATGATAGAAAAGACATGAAAATCGTACTTTTTACAATATGGGACCTTTAAGTAAAGCTGAAATGTCATATAGCCGGTTCACAAATATCTCAGTGGCTTATAGATTATGCTATACATAGATATAACTTCTCACACAGAACTTCTTTTTCTCCCTCTTCTTACGCTTCATTCTCGAGTTGTAGAATGCAGAGATGCTGAGAGAGCTCTTTGATCCGGAGAAGCCCCGGTACGTGTGACCGAATGATTTATTGTCCTCTCAGGACCTCTAAAAAGCGCAAACCGCTCTGCAGTTTTGAAACATCCATTTATGACTTCAAAATTCAATCTGAGACCACACTCCCGGGCCAACCGGGCTCCAATCTCTCTCACTCTCCATAATGTTCAGAGAGACATTTAGTCTCATATTAAATATTAATACGTTTCTGCCCTGGCTGGCACCCGGCAGACCTCCTGGACTCGGAGTTGAACTTTGGGAAGTTTCGGAGCTGTGGGCACAATAGCGACAAAAAGTCTTTTCTTATCCCATTTTTTCTTTCCTTTCTTTGCCCATCTTTCCACAGAACATTTGGTATTCTTTATCGTACATCGGTGATGCTGACAGACGTTTATTTGGATGCACTCACTGTGCAAAGATTTTGACAGATAATAAAGAGATAAAGGTGTGATATACAGTAGATATGGAGGCAGACTTAGAGAACGGGAAGGAAAAGGCTTGGGAGGATTTCTATTGGCAGTCTGTGCTACCTTGCAAGACTTAATCACTCCCAGTAATCAGAAGTCATTTTGTGCTGTTTTTGGTCTTTTTTAAAATTACTTCTACATGCGAGCCTGGCTCGGAAAGTGGAAGCAGGTTTCATTTCCGACCACAAGCTAAAAGTTCTCCTTATTCTTCACCAAAGGGCCCCTGAAGTGGTTTGTAGACTTAGACAATGACCTAATGTGTTATGCTGCTCTTTGGTGCTTATTCATAATATTTCCTGGCCCAGAGACTCCATTACTCTGCTGCCCTTGAGGAATGCATCTAAGGAATGTAATGTTCCTATCCACCCTTGTTTTCATCTACAGTTTATAAGTGTGCCAGTTAAGAGCCTTTGTAAATTTCACAAATGGTTACAAAGTCAATGAGGTGGTGGCCGGAGGCTGGCTATTTCCAGCTAACATTTTGTGCCTCCCAAGCCCATATTACCCTTTCCATCCTGCCCACCTACCAACATGGTTGTCTTCCACAGCCTTTATAAGAAGTTTTCAACTTTGCAGCTCCATCTTAAACGCCTCGGGCTGATTGGAATTCCTCCCCCGCCTGCACGACTCCCTGCGCTGCCCCCTCAGCTCCTCTCTCCACTGACAGCCCTGTCCACTTCACGGCCTGCGATGACCTTTGTGTCATAACAAAGAGAAAGGAGAATGAGAGGGAGAGCCCACTTGGCTCAGGGTGAACCAAACCTGCCTCGCATCGCTTTATCTCCCTCCCTCTGTCACTAAATCCTTTGTCCTGTTTATGCAACTGAATTACAGCAGGCTTTGAATTGTGATTGATCGAGAGTAGCCTAGTTAGCAGCCATATATATGATGTGTTGGATCCTTATTCCTGCAGATATATTTTTAAGAAATGCCGCTTGCTCAATTCATCAATTCTCTCTGCCACCCTATTCTAATCTATATCTGTGAAATTGATTCACCCTGTCTGAGAGTATTCCCTTCTCAATAAATCAGCTTTCCACAGACCTATATATTGGGCAGCGGGTCAAACTCAGCAATATTTTCTGCTTTAATGTACTGAGCAGGGCAGAGATGGGGCCGTGGCAGTGACTCAGCAGGCATCCATCATCTTCAAGGAGAGCTATACGCCGACGAATTGCCCAGAGATGGAATTGACAAAATCTTGCATTTTTTTTTTCTTTCAGCTATGCTCATCTCAACGCCCGGCTTTTACGTCAATTTTCAGATTTCTCTGGCAATATTCGCTCCACAGCTAAAGGGATTTATTGCCTGTGAATTCCTAATAGTGAAGGGTGTGGGGATTCCTGATGCCTGGGCTGTCAAGATCGGTATCCAGCGTGTTGTCGTTGGCTCGTGAACACCTTGTAAAAACCAATTTTGGTCAAGATTGTAATTTCTTTGCTTCTAATGGGTTTAGGAAAGTCTCGAGAACCCCCTTTTTAAATACATTAGCTGAACTCAAAAACGCATGGTGGTCAAATTTAAACCAACACTGTTTTTTCCTCAGTTCTTGACATTTTATGATGAGTGATTTTCCAATCATAGCCAGCGTTGGATTTGGAACCAGGCAAAGTGGGCCACTGCCTTGAGGCCCCAGAAGCCCCGGGTCAATCCATATCAGTTGATTAAACATAAGTTTGACATTTTGGGAAATGCGCTTATTTGCTTTCTTGCCGAGAGTTGCATGAGAAGATTGATACCACTTTCATGTCTGTACAGTAAATATGAAGCTGAAGCCAATGCGGATGTCGATACCAACGAACCCATTGGACGCAAGACCCCTGCATTCACAACATGGGTGTTTCAGTCATAACAAATCCACCCTCACAGCTTAGATCTGCGAGGTCTCTTGCCGCCACCCATCAGAGGGGAAATGGTCTGTTTAGTGATGTGAACAGATAAGAAATACTTAACTGTCTCGCACTCACGCAAGTGCATTTGTGTCTCAGCCTAAATGTTTTTTTTCGATACACAACCAGTGGGCTACCTCCGTATCCAAGAAGTGAAGCCAATGTGAAAGTGCCTTAAACTTGCATTCTTTCTAAAAGCCAGCAGGGGGCGACTCCTCTGGTTGCAAAAATAAGTCAGATTGTATAGAAGTCTATGAGAAAATGAGCCTACTTCTCACTTGATTTATTACCTCAGTAAACATTGTACACATACTTTTATGGTCTCAATCACTAGTTTCAAGTCTTCTTCAATACAGCATGATGTTCATTTAGTAAATTACGGTCTCATTTAGAGTCAAATAGACCATAAAGTAGGGTATGCTTTAAGGCGTGGCTACCTTGTGATTGACTGGCGATTGACTGCGTTGCCTGATCTGGGAGTTGTCCGTGTTTTTGTCTTACAACTTTAACCCTTTCACAGTTTTTTTTCAGTTCATGAAAGTAAATTGTAACATTTTGGTCGCATAAAAATGCCTTATTCAGCGTTTGGTTGTACTTAGCTCCACCCTCTCGTGTCACTTCTGGTTGCAAAAAAAATAGATGGCGACAGCCAAAAGCCAAGATGGCAACAGCCAAAATGCCGAACTCGAGGCTTCAAAACGGCAGTCCACAAACCAATGGGTGACGTCACGGTGACTATGTCCACTTTTTATACACCGTCTATGGTTCTAGCTTCATATTTAGCAATTCCTTTAAACCAACACTGACGTTTCTTAATTCTTGACATTTTATGATGCAGGGTCATTTGTATCCAATGGAAACCACGAGCAACGTCATAGTAGTCTATTTAGGCCTACTGTATATTGGCAATGTGCAGCCTTCTAGCAACAAGGTACATGACTGTATGACTGCAGCATCAACATTATGTAGTTTATGGATATCATTAGAGACTGTGACTACAAAGTTTGATCTAAATTAGATTTCAGCAGTGTCAGAGACATTGTTTTTAGTGACAAAATGAAGGGATTGTAGGTGGCAGACTGCCTCTGGATGTGCAGACGAAGGCTTTGTTTATAATAAGGATCTGACAGAGCCTGGAAAAGTCAATGAATTCTGCATTGGCCCATAAATAACCCTCCCGCTGCCATATACATGTTGAAAGGTCAGCAGGCTGATATATTGAGCTGACATCACAACGGCGTTACTGAGGACTTACACATATCACACATGCATCTCTGTTCCTCTCTCGCTCTCTTTCTGCCTTTCTACTAATTAGGGCCAGAGCGATGTGACAGGGCCGGGCCGCTGTGACAGCAGTTAGAGGAAGTCTTGACAAGCAGAGTTAGGGAGGCTGTTTGGGGGAGGTGATGTCAGGCCGAAGAGGAGTGACACGAGGTGAGGGAAGACAGCCAACGCCCTGTATCTGAAGTGATGGGAAGTGGCAGGAGATGAAGGGAAGGAGCCAAATTCAGCCTGAAAGCGTGGTCATAGTCTGAGGTCAGCGGGTACAGAGAATAGATGAGGAGAACCACTCTAGGAATACTGAGCAGGGAATACCTTGTCCATCACACTTCACAGAAAGTCTGCAGTTGCTACAAAACTTTCTTTACTTTTACGGCCTGATGCGATGAAGTTAAAAAGGTGAAAAACATAAACTGTCAGACTATCATACAGGTTGTAAACAAGCCAATAGTTTAGCCAGATTATTTGAACCACTTATTTGGAGGTAAAAACCAAAAGTGAGCACACCTGAAACATTGGTAATAATCCTTTATTGTGCAGGAAACTGTGTGCATGCACAAGTAGTTCAACAAAGAACCTAGTCTGTGACGGGAGACTTTGGCCAATCCAGGTCATTTCAGAGAGAGAACGTTCCTATTGGCTGTGCTTCAACTGGTGGGCGGTGCTTAGTATTTACTCAACAGATCTCAACATGGCAGGCTTTCTCATTTTATAGCTAAACAGAACACTACAAGATGTTTCTTTGAAGACAACAGAATCATTGATTTATTGATTCATATTTGATCAGTGCTGCCTAGTTTGACTGTTTGATCGGAGTTCACGAGTGATTGACAGCTGCTCAGAGAATTTTTTTTTAATCATATTTGCTCCATTTCTACCCACTGCAGCTTTAATCAAAAAAACAAGCCAACATTTTGGGGAATGCGCTTCTTATTGAGAATTAGCTAAGAACATTGATTGTACTCTCATGTCTGTATACTAAATATGAAGTTATTGCTAGCGGTTGTACAGATTGTACGGATTAAACAGACGAGATACAATGTGTTAATTAGGGAGCTTTGGAGGTGCTGGTGGGCAGATTTTTGTTACCTTTGAACAGAGCCAGTTTCCAGTCTTTGTGACAAGCTATTGCCAAATATGCAAATTTCCCAAAAAGTGAAATGAATGTAGCTGGCTAGCTATGTCTCAGTGGCAGACTCAGCCTGTCTGAGGGGCACGGGCGAAAGAAATAAAAGGCGCACCAGCACACAGAAAGTTTTCTAGCATGTAGGGCAGCCCATATGGCACTGCACCATGTTTTTTTTTTTCCATTTTAAGGCCACCCATTGGTGCACTGCATCATGTTTTCTCCATTTTAAGCCCACCCATTGGTGTACTGCATCATGTTTTCTCTACTGGAAGGGCACCCTAGAGGGCAATTTATCTTGTTTTCTCCTCTGGAAGACATAGAGGGCAATTTGTCATGTTTTATCTACCGTAGAGGCATCCAAGAGGGCACTTTTGCTGCGTTTCTTTTGAACATGGGAGTTGCCCCTCCCTTAGCAGTGATTGATTAATCATTTTTCTAGACGGGCACAGCAGACATATATGCTGAACAACTCAGAGATGTGGCTGGTGATTTAGAAGTGTGGAAGCAGGCAATGTTAGGGGTTTGTGTAAAACCTGTATAATCATCTGACTGCTAGTATTTCTTGCCCCATCAGATTTTTTTTTTTTTTTTTTAGCTTGTTGCCATTTTCCCTGATTTCAGCAATTACTCCATTGTGGTAAGTCAATTTTATCACCAAAGCTACAAAAAGACCCAGTTTGTAATAAACTGGAATTATCCTTTAAATAGAACAACACTGTAATTCACATTGTGATGAAAGTAAGACAAGACACAGAGTCAAGTTTTTCATTACTGGATGGTTTTGCAAAATATTAGTGTAGTTCCTGACTCAGGGTTGATACTATTTTACGATAAACTTGTTACCCCCTGCTGACGTAGAACTTGTTTGTGACTGTTCCCACATTGCATGTTGTTTAGGGATGAGACGCTACTGTCAACAGAAACTAATACTTACGCCGCGGTTTCTGCCGCTTGAAGAGGATGTTGAGTGTAAGCCACTAACTACATACGAACCTGAAGCTTTTATGGGAAATTGTGACATATCTCTCTGCTTGCGCCATTTCCTACTACCACAATCCTATAGATTGAAGGCTTCCAAATGATTTCCTTAGTAGTGATTATCATCAGCTTTGTTCTCAAGGGGATGACTGAACCCAAAGCAGAGTGGAAACAATGCCACACACCATTACGCAACCGCAATGACTTGAAAAAAGCTATAAGGATTCCCTTTGTGTTGACCACACACAGTGACACATGCTCAGATAGACGCCTGAACTTTAATTTAACATTTACATCACCAGAGGAAATGGGTTTGTATGGTTGATTTGTATTTATAACTTGTCTGTGCACAGTAATATTGCTTTTTGGGATGGATCTGTTTGTGTGCACTGTCTGCGACTCGGACACATTTGCCTCGTTCCATCAACTGGGAGTTTTCCCATGATGCATTAGCCCTAGGGTACAGTCAGTTAGTGATACCCTGCTGGCATCTGTCACAGGAATGTATGTGTGAGATGATGACAGAGAAGCGAGCTGAGACAGTTTCTCTTGTTGCCTCTAAATAGGAATAATAAGCTCTCGGTCCTTATCAGAGCATTGCTGTTTTCCGAGAAATCCGAATGGCATCCTGCGGTTGTTTGTCACCAAGACGACACCAAGACAGTTCACAATCCAGGTTATCTGACGACTATGTCAACAGCTCAGGACCTTACACGTGTCCATATTCTCCGCAGAGCGAGCTGCCGAAGCATATTCTGCATCAATTATGTGCTTCGGGGAAAATGCCAAGTTTATAAATAACATTTTGTCGGGTTATTTTCTTTTCCCTTTGCTCTCTGTTTGTGTCTATAAAACCATAAAAATGAGACTGAGCGCCGCATACCTACGTCATGAGCCGAGGGGCTTTGATCAGTAAATGAGCGGAGGATGAGTCATCCTATTCATTTAGATTGCCTTACACTTTTACACAGGCTTTTTTCCTCATCAGATTGCCTCATACTCTGGATTTTCTGGTGGCATCACTTTGGGTGGGCCCCGAGTGCAATTTTAGGTGTCATTTTTGGCTGCTTTTTTTATTTTTAACCCAACATGCAATCATCACACTACAGCACTGTTTTTTTTCTGAGTTGTGACAGGTGATTTGTTTCATCTGTAAATAGGTAGAGACCCAGATGCAGAAGCAGCCCACAAAGATGAGATTTTGTGCACACATTTACGTCAGTGTCCTGCAGAAATACTCAAATGAACCTTCTGGTCCAGACCATACTGCGTTTCCATTTCTGGCCAAATGAATTAAAAATGACACAAGATATTTAAATAGACAAAGTTTGACTCCTGAAACAGATGGTCTTGACTACATTTAGATTTTCTTTCTCTCTCTCTCTCTCTCTCTCTCTCTCTCTCTTTCTCACACACACACACATACACACACACACAGGCTATTTGCCCTTGACTGCTGTAATGTAAATGAATTAGGACCTTTTATAGAGAAGAGGTTCCTGCTGGTTTATCCTGCTGCCATCTTTGCCAACCACGCACCATACATGTAACACTTGCCATCTGTAATTGGCGTTTCAACCCCACGATACTTAATTTTATGAATCCGTCATAGGCAGTTTCACAGACCCTTGAGTGGGAAATGTAACGTGTCATTCTGGGAAAGAGAGAGGGGAAAGACTGAGCTGCTACTGTTATACAATTTCTCAATGGAGCTCAGAGTGTAAAACTATTATCCAATTTTATAGAGAGGGCTCTAGTGGAGCATAAAGCGCTTAATGTTTAAAGACGCTCACACCATATGTCTCAACTAAACTTTTATTGAAATATGATACAACACAAGAAATATTTCTGCAAAAATATACCCCCAATCTTCATAAGGAATCTCTGATTAAATAGGTTACAACAAAATGGCATAATATTAATATGGGATCATTTGTGATTTTATAACATGCAGGAATATATTAGAAACTTAAAATAGTATATAAAAAGTATCCGTAAGTGCAGACTGGCTGATTAAAGTAAGCTTACAGTTTAAACAGTAATGGACACAAGTCAATATTACCAAATAAACAGAAGTTCTTATTCCAAATGTCCGATTTTCACACCAATCTTCAGTTTGTGTCTACATATTTTTTGGGGAAAATTCTGACACATTTGTACTGTGAACACCCCTTTGCCAAAAGAGCGTTTTATTTTGCAGCACTCTTCTTCCGTATGCTTCTTTTGGGTCTGTCGTTCTCTCCGTCATTCTCTGGATCTCCCTGCAGAGCACGGAACACATCATGTAAATATTCATCAAATATATAGTATGTTTGTGTGTAGGAAAGTAAAATATGATGACTAACCAGGACAGAGAAAGCCCCAGAACGATTTGAATTCCTCTTGGGTGGCTCGCTCTTCACCTGCCTTCTTACTCTAGTCACCTGGAAGTGAAACAGAAGAGGAATGTTTCTTAACATTTCCTGTGAGGACATCAACTTATTTCAGCAAAGACATTATAATGAACGTTCTCCAGTGCAAAAGTGAAAGGACATTGTCTGAATGAGCCATGTCAACAAACAAATTATAGACCAAAGTGATCCAATAAAACCAAGTAAGGTGGCCTTATAACTCTGTCTGCACATCCGGCCTCTTTGCCCCAGCTGTTCCTCTGCTCGGGGGTTGCCATGGAGACTCACCTGTAGGGGGGTGGATGTCTTGTCGTTGCTAAGGAGGGAGAAGGAGCCGACGCGGGATTTACGCTTGGTCTTTTTCTTATTCGCAGCTTGAGCCAAGTGTCGCCTGGACCTATCAGCCTAAGAAACCATAGACACAGGGATTAGTGTACATTGATACATCCTGTGTTCTCTCTTAGAAGCCACTCAGTTAGAATTTGGAAAACACACAATTCCCAGGCCAGATTGTTGAACATTACGTGATCAATTTCGTGGACAAATAATGTGGTTTCTGTGGATCATTTCTGTATTTCAGCACATACAGATGATTCAGTATGACTAAAGCTTCACTGGACCTTTTGGCAGCAGCAGCCACCGCTGTAAACCAGTCCCCCATCTTCCCCCGCATTTGGCTTTTGCTCACTCTGACTCCGGTGTGACTAACAAGAAGCGGTTTACCTGGATGAGAGTGTTAGGGAAGCCTTTGACGGAGACGGACCCAGGCAGGCTGGACTGGCTCAGGTGGGTGGGACCCCTCCGCTCCAACTGTCTCTTACGTCTGAACAAAACCTACAAGGGTGAGACAGTCACAACCACATCCACAAACCACAGAGGGAAACAACAACTTCTGCACGTCTCCCTGTGTGGGAGTCTTTATGTGAGGTGGATACTGAGTGGAGCACATTGTCTTAGTTTCTCTTCCCGTCCTTGTCACAGTTAGGCAGTCAAACTCCAACATTAAGGGGAGGAAACTACAAAATGATTATTGTCAGTGGCTCCACCATTTCCTGCATTTCTCATTGATCTGCACATAAACGAAGCACTGCTATCGATCCACTCGTTTTCCTAATAAATGGACTGTCACTTTGAGAAACAACAGGTTTCAGTTTGCCAATTAGGACTTTTGTGGTAAATTTATAACGGTGCCGCAGGGCCTTGACTCCATCGATGCTTATTTCCCCCCTTCTAAGTTATAGAAGTGTGGAAATAAAAAGATTGTTTCCAGTATTGGATAATAACTTTCTCTTTTTCCATTCTGTTGAAAAACAAATATGACTATAGCTACAAAATATTTGCCCCGCAATTATTTGCGCCGCCATTTAAAGTGCTTACAATGATTGCCGTTGACCTACATTTTGATGGTTGTTTTAGTTTTCATTATGGAACGAGCTTTGTGGAGTGTTTGAGAAATCGCTGCAGCACAACAGCTGTACAGTTTGGAGTTGAGGGATAATTGCAATATGCATATGTTATTGCAGGGATGCACACATTGATAGTGTGTGTAAGGGACTTCAGAAACTTGTGTTTAGCTTCTGCAGTCAGATAGCTTTGCTACAATCACATGATCATGACCATCGCCACTTGTATCAGAAATATAGTTCAGTTTGCATAGATTAAAGGTACAATGTGTAGGATTTGGCGGCATCTAGTGGCAGCAAACTGACTACTCACTCCCTTTCCAAGACTGTGGTACCATGAGTCGCCGAGTGCAAAACCGCGGTAACGCCGTTGACCTCACTCAGAGGTAACGTAAAAAACACCAGGAGGCCCTTGCTAGAGCCGCTGTTTGGTTTGTCTGTTCTGGGCTACTGTAGAAACATGGCGGAGCAACATGGCGGACTCTGTGAAGAGGATCCACTCCCTATGTAGATATGAAGGGTTCATTCTAAGCTAACGAAAACACAACAAATCTTCGTTTCAGTTTGTGTTTACCGTGTTCACGAGAAGAGTCCATATAAACGCCCCTCCCTCTTGTGGTTGTGATGTGTTTGGTGACATTGTCAGAAATGGCGGAGGCCATGGAAGTAAATTTTTCAGTGCACTATAAGTTAATGTCTTGTAATTTTAGTTGTATATTGTTTTTTTTTCTCGTAATTTTATGATATTTCAGAGGAAAATGTTGATATTCCCGATAGCCTCATCTTTTTCCTCTGTCATTATGCCTTTTTTACTGCATTATGTTACCCACTTGCTAGCTTGCTAAATTGTTAGCCTCTGTGGCTTCTAGATGCCGACAGTAACGTTAATGTTGCCGTTGCTTAGCAGCGGTGTTCTCACGACTTAACCACTTGAACGCCAAGCATATGTGTACACGACTTCCCATGTTGTAAACACGAGCTCACGAGTTTCATTTGAAGGCACCACACTGTATACACTAATAACTAAAACTTTGTTATAAATATTATATTCCATTTCTGCTAATAGATCTCTGGAAATGTTACACACTGTTCCTTTAACATAACTGTGTTTTGTGTTCTATCACAACCAACCTCTTCTTTCCACACCACTTAATTCCCCTCTATTTTTTTGTATCTGCCTCATCTTTGTAGTACCATGATGTCTTTTCCCTTATCATATTTCTGCTGTGTCGTTCCTATGACCATACACCAGACTCTGTCATTGTAAAAAAAGGACTCAGACTGCAGTAGTATAGGAGTAAGTGGTGGCACATACCAATTCTTCAGTTAAGGGTAGCGCCCTCTGCTGCTTCTGATCATCATACTGAGGAGAGGAAGAGGAGAGGATCAAGAGTCAACACTGATGTTGTTGATATTCTTACACTGCAGCATAATTCAGCACATATAACACTAGCTACTGATTGAAATTCTGGCCTGTGCATTATTAGTTATTATTGTGTTATTGTTATTAATTATTATGTGACCTTTTAGTAATCCGGTCCTTAGTTTCACTGTATGAAAATAGACTCAGACAAACCAGGACATATTGTCCTATCTAATAAAAAGTGTCACAATTTATGTCATTACTTGACAAAACAAATAATTCTTCAGCACCCAAGTCATCACATTACTGGCTGGGTATTTGTTTTACGTGTGTGTGTAGGATATTAAGCAAAATTCAGCCTCCATCAAAACCTGCCACAATCCATCTGGCTTTCTGCTGTTGTGCACATTATGTGTTGACGAGTCCCACAAATTACTCATTTAATGTGTTCCGTTAGAAACACAAGTGACCTCGGTGGAAAACTCAAGTAAACTAAACCAAATGCAGCCTCTTTAAAAAGATGCTCCATCGGTTATTAGTTAGTCCCAACCACATTTGAAGGTCACAATTGCGCTCGCTGTAATTACAACACAAAATAACTGCTGCAGGAAAACACATATGTGGCACAAACTCCCTCAGATGGAACAGAATTCCCAGAGAAAAACTCTCTTTCATGTCTGGGTGAAAATCCTCCTCACCCCTCGCAGCTGTCCAACCCGTTGTCCAGATGAGGGTGATTACTTTGGACAGAACACCAGGACCGTCCACAGAAAAATGCTGACCACAAGTTTAAAGTATAACAGCCGCTAGCCACATGAAAAAGCCCAAAAAAGGGAGCTGAAAGGTTTTGTTCCACAGAGGGGTATATTTTTGGTGTGGTGGCTGTAAAAACCATTACAATGAGACTTTGTTTCTGTTAGAAAAAAAAAAGTATATGTCTCCACAGGTCAGGGTTTAGACTGTACACGTATGCTGCCACCCTGACACACACTTGACCACTATTATCGTCACAGCCGAAGGAGTCAGAGTGAAGTTACATTCCAGCAGAGTTACAGGCTTCCTTTGACCCAATCTACTGCATAAACACTGACCACACTGTGTCTGAGCAAAATCAGTACGCTTCTGGGAATTTAAACCTAAATTGTAAAAGATCATTATTCTTTTTCATGAATTATACTGATTGTTAAGGTGCATCCTAAATGATTTCCCTTATTACATCTATGCAAATCACAATGTTGGAAATGTTGGAAGCAGATGAGTTAAACACTGATTTTTAAGCTTTGAGTCAACAGAGATGTGGCTTGTACAAAACGAGGAAGAAATTCCTCAAATATTTTGTAAATTCACTGTAATTTTCAACATTTAAAACATACTATTCTCTTAAAATTAGAATTAAAAGCATAACTTTAGAGATGCAGATCCACATTTCACTGCCAGCTTGCATTACATAAAGTGCTCTGTGGCATCCTTGCTGGAGAAAATGCTGATTCTTTTCACTTTCATTTGAGAGAAGGGTTAGTTATTATGTAGTTTGGTCCGGCAAACAACATTTTAATAGACTCAAACAGGCTGCACTTACCCCTGTAGTGTCACAACAGCACAGATGAGATACATAATGAACACCTTTGGACACCACTGTCCTTGCTTAACTATCACATCCATCAGCAGTGCGTCTCTTACCTGTCCGTCTGCGGTCTGTCCGCTGACACACAGCTCTCCCTGTGTTGCTCCCGAGCAGCCGAGGGCGTGTGACAGCAGGCTCGCCTGCAGGCAGAGCACGCACAGCCAGATAGTAAACCCCATGATCCAGGCAGGAACTCCAAGTGTTCCCAGCCCCTGTCAGCTCCCTGCTTTATACTCTCGGCTCTGCTAATGGGGAACAGATGCAGGGGAACGGGAAGGCCATGCCAGCTTCACGCAGACAAACAGCCCACCACAAGCCTGTGCTCTACGCCAGCCAGTGGCCTGCGGTCCTGCAGAAACATGTCAGACATCTATGAGGGGCCTCCCCCTTTTAAAAACTGCCCCCCCCCCACCACTAACCCTTCTCAAAGAGGAGGACATTTTCCACTTATGCCTGCATTGTAGCTCCTGCCAAAGTGTGTGTGTGCCTCTGTGTAAATCAGAGAAAGCACAGAGAGAGAGGAAACTTGTGTTGTCAAACCCTCTCTACATAACAAATGAAAAATTGGTGGTTTGGTTCTTGTAATGTCTCGAAGAAATCCTGCATTATGCAGCGAATTAGTCTCCTGGCTCAGCGTAGATGAATCTCTTTCCTTGTGCTTTCAAAATGTATATACGTACAGCGGCTGTTTATGCAGTTCAGCGCTGATCCAAACACTTCAGTAAGCCTTTTTTAGAATTACAGTAATTACTCCCTCAGCAGTGGAATATACAGCCGCTATCAACACCGTCAATCCATCTTTCAGCTCGCAGACTTGTGTTGACTGAACACTGGCAAAGGATTGTCAGATGCGGATAAAAAAAACATTACAAGTCTATTAGGGAAATGATCATTTGGGGAAGAAAAACCTGAAGACAGAAACTTCATTTTCTCCTTCAATTGTACAGTATGTTTTACATTACCTGGAACGCATGCTGAGCTGGTTATACAGCCTACCTCTGTGGGAGTTTATATGGCCTTTAAAACAGCACACCATAAAGAATGCATCTCCTAATGGGGCATGATATAGATGAATAGGCACCCTGTCTCAAGGTGTATTACAGGATGGAAAGAGTGAGTGAGTGGGAGCGAGAGAGACGGGAATCTGCTGGTCTAATGTCTTCAAGCCTAAGGCTCTGGGTCACAGAGGAATTGTCTCCCGCTAGGATTGGAAACATGCGCTGCTGTGAAAATTGTGGAAATTAAATGAGTTTCATTTCCTGTCCAAGACAAGCCCATATATATATATATATACCACTTCCTTGCCCTGTAGCATATCAGTGAAAGATGTTGCTTCTTACTCAACAAACTTGAAGAAAAGATTGCGAAAGCATCTCTGGCAATTTCCCAGTGAGTCACAGCTTTGAGTGGGGAGAATGAACGGTTATTCATCTTCATCCCCCAGCTCCCAATCTCCTCCTTTTTTTCTCTTCTGAGATATGTTCGATTGTTGTTGCAAACTTGAGCGAGACCACTGGCTAGACGGCTAATGATGTGAATTCATGAAGGGGATGTTTAGTCAGGAGACAAAGGAAGGTACGAGTGAAAAATGACCTCAAAAAAACAGCAAACACTGCTTTACTTGGCAGCCGGTCCAAAACGGACTCTACCAAGTGGACCAACCCGATCTCATGGGAAGGCCGCCATTTTACTGGACAGACCAAGCAATTCATTTCACTGTCAGTCCTATTAATAATCACAGCTTGTGCTTAAGTTTAACAAAACATCAGATGACTTCTTGTAAGACATGCTGAAATCATGTTACCAAGGTTACAAGTTTGCATTAACCTCTCACAAACCACAATGTGGCCGTGTAAAGAGACAGTAATCGCAGCGAGGGAGAGTTATTTCATACCCCAAATCCCTGTTAGTCACTCTACACTTTCAAGTTTAAAGTAACTTTTTAATGCATCTCACTGTGTAAAATTGCTATGCAGAACCGCTCTCAGTATTTGCCCCCCCCTGCTACACTATGGGGAGGTGTCATTCATCAGCAGCTGCTTTTGAGCTGCTGTCAATGTGTCTTGGGATGATGCCCTATACGACTAGCAGCTGTTGACCTTGTGAAAAAAAAAAACATATTTTTTTTTCATTGCTCGCTGTCTGCTCTGACCAGAGATGAGAAGACAGGTAATTTGCGACATAAATACTTGTAGAAATGTGTTTGTGTCTGCGTGTGAGGTAGAAGCAACAAAGCTGTCTGGCAGCAGAATGACAGACGAGAGAAAACAGGAAATGTGATTTAGGAAACAACATCTGGATTAGGAGACATGACTCATAAAGTAATGGATGTTTTGGATTATGTAATTGAAACATCGGCTCTCTTACGGCCCTATTTGTTAAAGGGTTGGTTCACCCAAATTACAGAGGAACTTTGGCTCACTTTACTCTTCTGGTACCGTATCTATTCATGCAGATAGTTTTGGTTTTATTTGCCCAGATTTTGAGTTGTGGCGCTGAAAGCAATGCTAAAAGATATTCAACAGGATCATGTCTTTCCAGATGTTGTCCCTGTTACTAATACAATCCATATACTACGCTGTGAACTATTTTTTCATCAGGACTATTTCTTTGGCAGAAAATATTCTTTATGGAAACTATTAACATAGTGGGATTAGGGGTAAATTAAAATATGCGTTTAGTTGAAATGACTAATCTGACCTGTTAAAACTGTTAAAGGGGTTAAATGCAAAATTGGGAGCATTTCTATTTCCTCTCAACGGCTCTCAACACTATGCTTCCCTGATGACGACGCCGGTCGGGACGGTGTTATCTGCTGTAACTACCGTATGAGAGACATGCAGAGCGGCGGCCATGAGCTAGCCAGTGTGGCACAAAGCACGGAGAAGCTTCAGAAGAAGACTTCATTCTCTGCTCAGGTAGACATTACTCCACTACATCTTTACATAGCACATACTGTAGTTGTTTGATGCTATATTAATACTCTGGATATTAAATTGAGCACCTTTAAAGGAATAGTACGATGTTCTGGGAAATACGCTTATTTGCTCTCTTGCCGCTACTGCCAAGAGCTAGCTTAGCTAAGCATAAAGACAGGAAACATGGGGAAACATCTAGCCTGACATGTGGGCAGTGGTGGCCTAAAGGTTAGAGAAGCGAGCTTGAGACCGGACAGGCAGGAATCTGGGCCTTAACCACAACCAGCTCCAGTGGAAGAGCAGACTTCCAGTGGAAGAGCAGAACAGACTGTGGTTGTACTGGGCAGCTTCCAGGTGTGAATGTGTAACTGTGTCAATGTGTATGTTCCTGAAAAAGAGGAAGAGTGAGTCAGTGAACCTCCCCCTGAATAAATAAAGGTAAAAAAAAAAAGGTAGAAAAAATATGCCTACCAGCACCTCTAGAACGACATACTACATGTTAGTGAGCTTTAGAGGTGCAGGTGGATTTGTAGCTTCGGACAGAGCCAGGCTAGCTGTTTACCCCTGCTTCCAGTCTTTATGCTAAGCTGAGATAATTGGTTGCTAGCTTGATATTGAATGAAAGACATGAGAGTGGTACCAAGTGTTAGCTTTAAGCTAGCTAGCAAGATAGCGTAAAAGTCCGGCTCGTTCTTTCGCTTCCCGGCTGATAAAAAGAGTCGCTGCATAAAACACATCAGGTAAGATGCTGTTCATTTGTACGTGGAACATAGCTAAGTTAGCTAGCTAGCTAGCGTTGATGACTAAAACAAACTGCGACTTTCTTGACTTGCAAAATGATGTTTTAAGTTGACAAACATCATGTGTTTCATGACGCAATTCAAACAGGATCAAAAAATATTTGTCTCTCACCGTTGACTACCGTTCATATTTTTTTCCGAAATAAGTGGATACAACTAGTGGAGCGGATAGTGGAAAAATCATGCAAATAGTGATACAAGCACCAAATTTGGCATGATGATTCCCGAGGGGACGCTTAGCAAATATGAACAATTGGCCATTTTTCAAGATGGCCGCCAAATTGACCCGCTGATAATGGTTTCTCTCATAGAAATGTATCTACTTCGTCGAGTAGGGGATCAGTAGTCCAAAGTTTCCTTCCCTGAAAGATCGGATCAGCAAGAATATGACAAGCTCCATATCCAACACCAGGTGCTAGAACTGGAACTGTGGACTTTCAAGCCGCAAAAACCACAAAGCAAAGACTCAGCGGACGGCCAGGAAGTAAGAAAAAACATATTGGAGGATATTAAAGCTGTAAAAATGAGATTCAGCATACGAGAAAACATATAATTTGACACCAAGATCACTCAAATCGATCAAGTAGATGAATTAATATGAGATAAATCATTATCAGCAGGTAAATTTGTCGGCCATCTTGAAAAATGGCCACTATCTTTGATTTTCACGTAGCCAAACTCGGCAATCATCATGCCAAATTTGGTGCTTGTATCACTATTTGCACGATTTGATTGAAAAATGGATGTTATCCGCTCCACTAAACGGAAGGGGCGGGACTTCAGCTCTCTATATGCACTACTTGGTGAATTTGCTTCTAGTTCTAGTTGTGTCTTTCCATTTACTTTGTAGCCTATGCAGTCACATCGCCTCTAAAATGTATTTCACATTATGTCCGAACACACAGTAAGAAAACCAATCTAAGAAACTAAGAAAATCCATCTTTAATTTGGAGAAAGTCATGTATTCTCCCCATCACATATAAAATAATTGTGTTGCATCTCAGCTCAGTGCTTTATAGAACAATGTTGCTTTAAATGAAAAACTACCCCCAGCTCTACATATGTAGCCTATTTGCTTCCAAATGAAATGAACCACTGACACAACAGTCAATTAGCCTACTTGTGCATCGAGGGGAAATTTGTCCAACCAGGCCTCCGTTTGGCAACCCAAACTCAGTCATGCTCCAAATAACACTTGTCTCTGTGTTATTGTATTGCAGATATTGTGTTTGGCAGATGAGAGAACTCCTACGTGTGGGAAGGGTAAAGCGTGAACAGTGTGTGTATTATGTCGGGTCATGTAACCTCTGGATGAAACTCATGTCTGCCCCCTTCACTCTGGACAGCCTTAAAGGTCTGATTACAAATCAATACTCCTCTACAGCACATTGTCCTCTTCTCTTTCTATGCAGCTGCTTTGGTAACGGCTATGTGAAAGGTGCGAGCGAGACAAAAGCAGTGAGGCTTTCAATCCTCTCATGTGGAAACAGCAGAGGAAGCCAAGGACGACGCTGAGGAAAAACAGTACGTCTGTGCTGCAATTTGTGTGTTTGTCATTGAACAAAGAGGGATTATTGCCTGGCCTCTTACATTTCACTTTCCGTTTATGTGTCCTTGGCTGTTTGAGCATTAGCACACAGATGAGCGCCCATTTGACTCAAAGTGAATCTTAAATATATCATCTACTGACAGTATTTGTCTTTAATCTCACATCTGATGGCCGCCACAGAATTTCACTGAATAAAAAGGCACTCAGCCATCACAGCACTCATTTTCCCACACCAGACAGATGAAATATGGCTTTATTCCAAATGCAGTCCTTTAGATCCGTCTACAGATAACCATAACTTATCAATTTAGACATCAAAGCGCCCAGGAAGAGAAAACATTCAGTCTGTAGATAATCAATTAAATCATAACTCACTGTGGCTGGGGGCGCTGCGGAGACGTGCCGTCTCAAGAGAGTCAACACACAAATATCTTTAAAAAAAGTAGGAAAAGTAGGCCAGATGCATGTTGAAACATTTGCTGGGTTACGGACATTTTATTAGGTTATATTACCCTTTAAATTTTTTTAGGTTTTAAGATGACGATTGATAAAATGTGACAGTTAAACATGGGTTCTAACATTTATTTTGAGGATGTAAACGGGTTGCTTTGTATGCTTTGTTGACAGACATTTAGTCTTGGTAAAAGGAGAACTCCCACCTAAAACACTTCAACACTGTTAAGCAGTAGCTATAACACACCTTATATTTTTGGGGTCCGTTTTGTTGATTGTCGTTGTCTTTCTCTTGTTGTGAACAAATGCTACCAAATACCTGTAACCGCTGTAGACCAAAGGCTGGGCGATATGGCCAAAATCTTCTATCACGATATACTGTAGGTCATTTCATATATCGAGAACGATATATATCACGATATACCATGTTTTCTGATAGTTTAATTAATAAATAGTTTATTTGAAATAACCACATGGTAAAGCCTATTTTTGGATACTCCTGTATGAATTAAAGGAACAGTGTGTAGGATCTGGAGGTATCTAGCAATGAGGTTGCAGAATACAACTTCTACCGTGTGCCAAGCGTGTATAGGATTGCTATGGTGGCTGACACGAAAACGCAAATGGCCCTCTCTAGAGACAGTTGTTGTAAGAGTAGAGTGCTTAGAGTGTGTGTATATGTGGGAAGTGAGTGGTGAAGCAAGAGAGAGAGAGGGAGCGAGTAACGTTATCGACTCCGGCCCAAGCAGGAAAAGTTAACAGAGTTTGATTTGTCTGTTCCGTGCTACTGTAGAAACATGGCGGTGCAACAGTATGCGCTTGTTATTAGCAATTTAGACGACGTAATTGTGTATCACGATATCTCGATATATGATTTCATCACGATATGATTCCATTGAAAGACGATAAATTATGATATTGAATTATCGCCTAGCCCTAGTGTAAGGGCAGCAGCTTCCAAACTTGTGTGAAGCAGAAACAAGCTGTATTCTCTGGAGGCAGTTGTTCGCAGGTTTTTTAAACCCATGGCACTCCTTGACAGTGATTTTTTTTTCATGGCACCCCCTCTTACCCACCTCTACACACATACACATGCTACCTTTTCAGTAAAAAATAGATGATTGATCAGTTATAAGAACGTATTGAACCAACAAAACATATGACACTAATGTAACTTGTACAAACAATCAATATTACGTGAAATATGTAGGTCTGTTCTCAGAGTAAGATACTGGTGTATTTGAACTAGCACTGGTTGTATGCAGGCCACCATACAGGTAATTCTGATGGAATGTCTTTTTTGGCTTTTTTGGATGATCTTACTTTGCACCATTGCAGCATTTCATAGCTTTTCCTTACAGATGCGGCATCCTGGTGTGGGACATTTAGCTTTCCCTTCTACACTAACAGCCATAAGCCAAATAGCTTTCGCTCAAACAAAATGTAAAATGGGAGTAAAACTGCGGAAATGAACAAATAATCTGGTACCCTTTGCCCATCGCCTAATTTTGGGAACCACTGCTCTATAGGGGTCATTGAAAAGTAGGAAATGTGTAAATCAATTGCAGAAATAACTCTCCATGATCTATTTGGTGTAAATGTGTGTGTGTCCAAACGTGGAATATGAAGCTCTCAAATTATAATTTCCACTGTGCATCTTTGAGAAGATACAAGACCCTATTAGTGATATTGAATATTTACGGAAAGTGCTAATTAATCCCGGCTTGTCAGGTTATTGTCACCGCACACCCACGACCATTGTTCATTCAGCCAGAATACTAAACACGATATCATGGGAGAGTGTCAGACGTAGTATGGGTCGTGCCCTCTCACTATCTCTCATTTATATCCCATCCTCTCTCTGCTCTGGTTACCATGGCAGCAATGAGTTGGATTCAAACAATGCCACTGAGGGTTGAAGCCTTAGACGAGAGGAGTGAGCCGACCATGTCTGTATCTGTGTGAGACGAGGTGTGGACCGGCTCAGTGTGACGTGTTCGCTGCGGTACGGCTCTCTCCGTCTGCTGCCACACACGCATTATTGCATATCATAACCAGAGTACAGTCTATTGTTATTGGGTTAATATGGATCCATAAAGAATGGTGTTTTTCTGGATGTGATGTTCAGATGCAGACAGGAACTGAAACTATCTTTTTGTCTTTGTGAACATGTGGAAATTGAATCTGAAATTATATCATTTGACTACTAACAGGCCTTAAAACTGATTGGGTGTCTTTTTGTCCTACACCACATGTTACTGTAGATGTCTCAGCACAGAGGACTTTGTCGTTTTGTCTGCTACTTTGTCAGCATACTAAAAACTTGCGAGTCCTTGATAATCAGCAACAAACCAACTTGCTCCCCAGAGTGGGAGATCATGTTGGCAGAATTTCAATGTGGTAAAAAGTCATTATAAATGTTTATTGTTATTCATGTGCTTACACGTTACTGTGCCAGTTTATTTCAAGTATAAAAACTCAGTGTCAGAAAAAATGTAATTCTTTTCTGTGTATTACTTGTTTATGCTTGCCTTTCTCACTTATTATGTAGAAATCTTCCCATATTAGTCATAGGGCTGTGTATTGGCAAGAATCTGGCGATACCATACTTATCATTATCAGCTAAATGCTCTGCTGTGTTCACCAGCTAGTCACTAATTTTGTTTCTCTGCCATTTGTTGCTGTGCAGGTATAGCGTACAATGGGTCTTTGTCTTTTCTGAAGTCAGCTGTGTGTTGCGTCTTGAAATGCTGTTCATGAGCTACGAGAGCTTTGAGACTGAACAAAACGTTAAAATGGAGGGCCATAAAATGATGTAATCATCGTGACGTCATTGGTTTATGTACTGCCGTTTTGAGGCCTTGAGTTTGGCATTTTGGCTGTCGCCATCTTGTTTTTTTGGCCGTTGCCGTCTTGGTTAAGTGGAACCAGAAGTGACACAAGAGGTTGGAGCTATGTACAACCGAATGCTGAAAAAGACATTTTTAGGCGACCAAAATGTTACAATTAACTTCCATGAACTGTGAAAGGGTTAAAGTTGTAAGACGAAAACACGGTCAACTCCCAGACAAGACAACGCCGTGGTAGCGACCTGTCAATCACAAGGTAGACATGCCCTAAATCATACCCTGCTTTATGGTCTATTTCACCTTAATGGGACCATAATTTACTAGATGAACATCATGCTGTATTGAAGAAGACTTGAAACTAGCTATTGAGACCATAAACTCATGTTTACAATGTTTACTGAGGGAATAAATCAAGTGAGAAGTAGAGTCATTTTCTCATAGACTTCTATACAATCAGACTTCTTTTTGCAACCAGAGGAGTCGCCCCCTGCTGGCTATTAGAAAGAATGCAAGTTTAAGGCAGTTCTGCATTGGTTTCACTTTTCAGACCCGGAGTTTGCCCGCTGGTCTGTCACTATGAGTGACCCCTTTCACATTGTAATTTGATCCAATGTCAATATAAAAATATTGATGAATGCAGCTTTAATTTGTGGCATTTTGTTCCATTAAACTGGTGCTAGCATGCTTTGAGCTAGCTAACGGATATGTGGGAAATAGTGGTTATGTATCTTTTGGACTAGAAGATAAAATGAGTTTAAAGGCATTTCAATAATTCATCATTTCTTCAGAAATGCACTCATACGTTGCTGAGATCATAGTCTGGGCTCAGGGGATCATTCACCGGTGGTTTGTGTTAACAAGTGTTACTAAATCTGGGTGGCTAGCAACAAAAACACCTCTTTTGTAAACAGCCAACTTGGCTGGAGAAAACTATTGGCAAGCAGTCCGGGAAGTGGAGCGGCTGGCAAATTTACTCTCACTCATCCACATTTGTGAAATAAACAGAGGAAAGGAGGGGTGGGTTAGCAGGCTTCTGTGCTGCGTGACTAATATAGTCTGGAAGGAGATTGACCAGACTGTCAATATGTTGTGGTTTCTAAACACTGGAAGGGAAAAATAATTAGTTATGGGCTACTGGGGGACTAAAAGGAACATCTTAAAGTGTGAGTGCCAATTTAGAAAGCTTTGCACTGTACATGAAAAACACAGTCAAATGGGATGTGGCCAGAAAATGTTCATTCTCAGAGGAGCTTTATAGCTACATGCCAGCGTTCCTCACAGGAATATTTGACCTCCTGTTGTCCGGACACTTTTCTTTCCACCATGTTCGTGCATTGCAATTTATGTTTGTGTTCAAATGCAAATCAGTCTTAATGAACATCTGCTCCAAAGGCATTTCGCAGCACCTGAGTAAACTGGCTCCATCCAGTACTAACCGTCATAGCTGAGTCGCACAGCGTAGTGAGGAGGTAAAGCAGTTGTTTTCCATTATGTGTGTGATTTTCCTCAGCTCCTGCTTTAACTCATTACCCAACCCAGAGCACAATCAGCTCTTGTTTATTAGCTGTAACAGGGAAAGTGACTTTATGACTCCCTTCCGCCACTAAAGCCCCATCCACCCTTCTGAAAATGCAATTATCAAATGTAAAAAAATGACGGAAGGCCATATCTATCTATTTATCAAATGTAAAAAAAAAAAGGCTTCTCTTTTTTCCTCTCTCCCTATAAAATTAAATACCCTTTCTTCCGCTTACTCCACACTGTGAATAACAGAACAATGCATGGAGTGACTCACTATGTTTGTTTGGTATTTGTGATGCTTTGTTTCCAACACTGGGATGTCCACTTATAGGCAATTAGTCATGCTGAGTGGGCATGAGGCTTCACCTCCACCTCGTCACTGACAAACACTAAGAAAATGTATGTTTATGAGGAGTACGTTGAACAA
>CAKAOH010024487.1:0-24774 GCA_916701665.1 Sebastiscus tertius | reverse complement strand
GGGGGTTTCTCATCTTGACATTATAGTACATAGACAGCAGAGGACTTAACACACACATTATTGAGGGATTAAAAGCAGGAGCTTTAATCCCAAATCAATACTCTGACCCAGAGGTCTGTGGTATCTCCGGCCTTTAGTCCTTTGATAGCAATTATGAATTATTTTCCATTGATTGAGAAATAACTGAATGTGCTTTATGGGCTTGTTAACATCTGCTTTATAGCCACTTGTAGTTTACAAGGTAATCATGTATAATGCTATACGCAAGAGAGGTCAGTCCCTGCTGATGGAAATTACTGTATGCTCTTTATGTCTTAACACATGCCTGTGAACAGATTTTCAAATTACAGTTCACTTACTTGTGCACTATTAAGCATTCGCACATCGTTAAATGTAAAAGGTCAGACTCTAGAATTGCCCATCTTAAATTAAAGGTGAATTAAGGAACCATCCACATGTTGTCGCACTCTAGGGCAGCGAGAAGTAGGAAGTGAAGTTATGCTTGAACTACAATGAAGATGGGAGTTGGCACTTTATGGGCTGGATTATCTGAACAATGTGTCTAAATCTGCTATTTTTCTGACTTTCTTATAGGTAACAAGAATCACCCAAAGACAGTTTGCAAGTGTGCAATGGACTATGGGATACGAAGAGTCTCGAAGGATACAACGGCTGTGCAAGGTAAAAGAAGGCTGCATTTGAATGATCCTTGAGGGGAGACACACCTTGCTGGCAACATATTTATTACGCAAATGTAGACTTTAAAAGAGACAATCCTATTGGTTGGTGGCAAATTTTGTCAGAAGCAGTAGGCTACCTCCAGGGCTGAGAAGTGAAGCCAATGCAGAAGTGCCTTAAACTTGCATTCTTTCTAATAGCCAGCAGGGGGCGACTCCTCTGGTTGCAAAAATAAGTCAGATTGTATAGAAGTCTATGATTTATTAGGATTTATTATTTATTACTTGATTTATTACCTCAGTAAACATTGTAAATATGAGTTTATGGTCTCAATCGCTAGTTTCAAGTCTTCTTCAATACAGCATGATGTTCATTTAATAAATTATGGTCCCAAAATAGACCATAAAGCACGGTATGCTTTAGGGCGTAGCTACCTTGTGAGTGACAGGTCGCTACCACGGCGTTGTGTTTTTGTCTTACAACTTTAGCCCTTCACCTTGTGTTTTCAGTCCATGAAAGTTAATTATAACCTTTTTGGTCACCTGATAATGTCTTATTCAGCATTCGGTTGTACCTAGCTCCACCCTCTCGTGTCACTACTAGTTGCAAAAAGCCAAGATGGCGACAGCCAAAATGCCCAACTCGAGGTTTCAAAACGCCGGTCCAAAAACCAATTGGTGGCGCCACGGTGACTACGTCCACTTCTTATATACAGTCTATGCCCAGAAGTGGTTTTACACCTACAGTACTACCTCAGTTGTCTAGTGGTACGGCCTTGAAAAGCTTCTGAGAGTCACCAGTGTTACCAGGTGGAGACACAGGCAGGCTCATGTATGTAGGTCAATATAGATCATGGATCACTGAGAAGTGACTGAATGTTGAGTGTCGCAGGTGCAAAAGCCCGTCTTCATAGGGACGTGCATCTGACGCACCTGCTGCCTCCATGAACACAGACACGTCACCACGTTTTTAGTACAGGAATATAATCTCTGAACACACTGAGAGGTTTGTTCTGTTTGTTTCAGAAAGGCCCTCTTTGCTTTCAAAATTATAAATAATATCTAATACCTATTGTTCTGGCTGGCTTGCTGGCTGCAATTTAAAATGTACCGTAAATATTGTTTTCTTCGTGAGCAGATGGTACCGGCTATTTTTACCTGATGAAATTCAGTTAACTGGAACATATCATGAATACACATTTTCTAAAAGAGGACTGTTATGTCAGGATACTTCTAGGGCTATAAACACTCATTCAACCATCTAAAGTATCAGCAGTAAGCATCAGATATTTCAGTCGATTATACTGTTGTCAGGCCATTAAATAGGCGCTATCAGTCCCTATAAACACCATAGATGTGGGTCAGTATGGGCCTACTACACCCATTAGTAGGTTTTATCATCTATTCACATGGTAGATCACAGAAAGAAGGTATGAAGGAACACGACAACGACCCCTAGTGACCGTATGAATTATGACAGAAGCAGAAGTGGAAGTCAGGCGAGACAGTGTTTTGTTTTGCCTAAACCTAAAGAACTTGTTGTTTTTGTTTCCTAAACCTAAGTGTTTTTTTGGGGCCTTAACCCCAAAAAGCGGTAGTTTTGTCGCCTCAACCTAAAGAAGTCTTTCTGTTTGTGTTGAAAAAGTGACATTTCATTCAGTTTTACATGTTAGAACGTGTTGCTTTTAAGTTTCACTTTCACTTTTACAACCTAGTAGGCACACTAGGCCCCTGTTGACCCACATCTACGGTCCTTATAGCAACTTATAACGCTTATTTAATGACCTGATAACAGTCAAATCTGGTGCATATTTGTTGTCAGAATCAGAGCGAGTTCACCACTTTTTTCTCATAGATTGTTTTTAGAAATTTAGAAGAATGACTATACTGTAGTTGAAGTACATGTTATAATGTTGAGGGATTTGTATAATGCCCCTAAATTACCTTGGATACTTTGGTTATACTAACCCCCAAATGTGTATCTTTATGGCACAAGCCACGACTCCAGATATTTTAGGATTTGAGTTGTTTTTGGCCAATAGAGCAAAATCATGGATTGTTTCTTTCAATGCATGAAATTGTGACAATAATTCACAGAGCAACCAAATGGCAGGTTTTATTTTGGAGGACCCCTGGTGGCTGAGCTTTGCTTATGCCTTGTCATTACCTTGTCCAGTGGATACCCATTTAAGTGGTTAGTATTTCCTGCCTGCATGAAATTACAGTAATAGTACAAATTGTTGCCTTTACAAAAAAGAATTGCTGTTACAAGTTTCCCGGACAAAACATCCGTAAATCAACTCTTACTGGCTGCTAACGTACAGGTATGATTCATTGGTCATTTACATGGCTTTGAAGGCTGACATTTGGTTGAAGGACGAGATCATATAGTGTGCAGTGAAGCGCTCAGAAAAAAAGGGACCTCAAATGCCAACATTCAGTCTGTGGATCTGTAATCTGCCTCCAAAACACTGAATGTCACCATAGGCAATATCCACACACACATACACATGTGCGCACACAACACTGCAACACCAGCATGTGACACGGATATAAGGACCAGAATGCTTTGCTCTCCTTAGTCACTCTAAATATTCCACTTTAGGGCTTTGAGGGCTCGGAAAATCTATCACACTTCGCTGATACGTGTTAAGGCAGGCCACTCTGACCTGCTGATTACATTTTCACACAGTGGCTACTGAGGATGACTACATGAATATTCCCTCTGTTCCCACCTGCGAGCTTGATGGGATTATTTAAGTGTGCCAATGCACATATTCTCGACAAATCCCCCAAGGCAGAAATGTTTAACAACACCCACTGTATGCAGCCTTTTTCGGAAATAGGAACATTTTGACAGATAAACCACAAAATGAAGGGATCATTTCATTCACCTCAGGTCTGTATATGTAAATGCAGTGTCATACAAGTGACTCAGCAGCAGAGCATAAACACCGGTAGTACTGGTGCATGAAGCCTTTAATACGCTTTACTCAAACATGTATGTGACCAGCAGTTGCCTTGAGGTTGCAGAAATGTGCTTGTGACCAGAGGATTGCTGACGTAAAACCCTAGAATGACCCCTCAGTCTACACTGGAGCTACTTAGTGACCTACAATAGAGGACTGGGTTTGTACTGGGAGTGTCCATGCCCAGTAAAGTTGCTTCACAATCTAGCATGTCACGGTGACATCTGCTCTTATCTGCTTCTATAGTTCATCTGATTAAGGTCTGCATTGTGAGCCTTTCCTTAATTTGTTGTAGTGTTACACCAGCAGCATATCCATGTGGTATTATATTTCAATGTGTTTGTTCGCCCTGCTCTAACTACATCTTGCAGACAAAACGATGAAAACAGCAGTTTAACAGTCCAGACGTGTGTTATTTAAATCTCCAAGCAATGAGCGCTGAACCATAATAAGCACACTCATTTTAAAGTGCACTGCTGAACATCAGCGACGCAGTCATATTTGCTCAAGTTAAAGATTTGAATAATCCCCGCCTGTGACCTTCTAACAATTATTGCCAAGACCTTATATATCTTCACTGGGCTAATTCTATAAGCTAATAGTATATACAGTAGAATAACATTTCTTTAGCTGAAATATTCTCTCACTTATCTCTAAAAGATGAGGTTTAGAAAAGTGACAAGTCTAGAAATGAAAAATGGACAAGAATCCTGACCTTACCTTGTAGCTTTTAGCAGTTTATGTATATGCAACCATGCAGTGCATTCCAGTGTGTGTGAGCGTCTGCTTGAGGTTTAGGACAAATACCTCAGGCTGGGGATGATGGCAATGAGGAGATGCACATGGGTTGACAGAGACACACAGGAGGAGGAGAGAGAGCAAATATTAGAATGAAAAGTGATGCAATTCATCTTTGTGCCAGTCTTTGAATTTTACACAGCATGTGTGTGAATGTTCCTATGAACCCTGTGCTCTCTGGGTTTAAATATTTGCAGTACATTTGGTGTTTGTATTATCTGTTGAAACTGTGATATGAATCAAATACCTTAGATTACACAGAGTTGCCACTGCAACAGCATTGTGACTGATTCTGTACATATACTATTATGTAGATCAAGGGTGGGACATGAGTGAGGCACACAGGTTTCCAGCACACAGCCCCGTAATGACTCACGGAGGTGTTTTTCTAAGTGACAAAGGGTCTAATAATTAGAATATATATGACTTGGAAACGTTTTCCTGGCAGCAGGCCCATCTGATGTGAAATGCAGCCTTAATTAGACTAAGAATAGAGACAACATCAGTCCAGCTTGATTTATAATCTCTATATAAAGTAGACTGTTATTGCAATTTATCTTGTTAAAAATGTACCTTGTTGAGCAAGTATACCACAGCCCAGAAAGTGTTTTTGCAATGCACCACTGTCAGCATTTTTCCAGAAGGTTGTGCACTAATAAAGAGAACAAACAGCCAGGTTTTCTCCTCAGCTCCTCATGCCAGACCACAACTCAGGGAGACAGTGGGTTCTCAAGTGGATAGCATAATAGTGTGTCTTTTCATAGATAGATAGATAGATAGATAGATAGGGTTATGTATTGGCAAGACTCTGGTGATACGATACATATCATCACAGGGGTTAGGATTCAATATGTTGCGATTCTGTAAGCAATGCGATATTCTGCGATTTTTAAAATCTAATTTTAGGAAAATTGTCATAAAAAGAACACATCACCCAACATGTTCTCATCCCAACTCGTAACACACTTACGGTTTGTCAGACCTCTCGGCGTCACTTTTCGGTCGCAATAAACACGTGCTTAATGTTTTGCGTTAAACAGAAACACTTTCTTAGGATTAGGCAACAAAACCACTTAGTTAGGTTTAGGAAAAAAACAACATAGGTGGGCTATAAAATTACTACGTTTTTACAGCGCAAATGTGACTTGTTGTGAACACGGGACACGAACGAACAGCTGATTATAAGGTGAAAGTAAAACGTATAACACATGGGACACAAACAGCGGTCTCCTGGATGAAAGCCATTGTGTTTGTTGGGCCTATATCTACCTCCCCTCCAGCTCGCCCGGTGTGTCTTTCACTCTTTAAACTACGCACTTTCCCTGTGCATTTACTGTTGCCTTGGATGGGTTTACGTTGTAGTTCATGGAAAGCCCGGTGCGTCTCCGACTGCTTTGTACGGCGGTATTGAACGCTGACGACCGTGACAAAGCTTCGGTATTGGACGCCCTGGGAATGAGAACGGGCTGCATCACCATTATGCATAAAATCAGACTAAAAAATGTTTATTTTTTTATGCATTCAGAACAGTGGGATCTGCATTTAATCACTGTCCCTGCATCCAAAATCAACACTACTTTGAGAGGGCGCATATCTTTGCAAATAGTATTGATTGAGTTCAACTTTGCATGTAAACTATTAATTAAAAATCAATATAGTGTTTTTGAGAATCGATACAGTATCACAAAACATAATATCGCGATACTCAATATTCTCGATATTTTCTTACACCCCTATAGATATATAGATTGTAGAATGTATTAAAGGGACTGTTTGTAACGTCTTACACGTATAAATCACCCGGGTCGGTGTCCCATGCGCGCTCGCATATGCGCGCTCGTGTGTGGCTACGCTGTTCAGACAAGACTCCAACACAAACTACACGGAAGCACCAAAACTGCAAAGTTATATCTAGTGAAGCCTGTCTTGCAAAACAGAGTTGGCCGCGGTTGGAGGACGCGGGGGAGACCGTAGCTTTGGTCTCCAGGGCCGAAGTCTCTGCTGTACTCTGCTCCGCTGCTCCTCTGCCTGCTTGCCTTCACTCAGCTCGCTCCACCTCACGTGCATGCGCGCACACCACACACTGCAGAAGACTTCGTAGCTCTGAGAATATCTAGTGAATGTACAGTGGGCATTTGTGCAGAAATAACTGCTGCAGCTCCTCCAGACCAACAGAGGTTTCCCGTGTCTTGTGAAGTGACAAGAGCTCTGCAGTGAGAAACGTTATCGTCTCTGACCGGGTGCCGGTGTCTCCCCTGTTCCCTTCGGCCACGGTCGGGAGGCTGAAGTAGGAAAAGCCAACACTAGGATCAGCAGTGATTCATGAAGAGACCTTCGTCTGGTCAGCTAACATTACTGCCAAGCTGGTGAAATATAGAGTGATATTGTGGTTTTAGCTGACGTGTGTCGCCTCACTGTGTTGAGCGATGCTCGTTCATGTCTATTTAGAGCGAGCAAAGCGCAAGCCCGACGCTGACTTTCATTAACTTAACGGCCACAGGTGTCGCTGTTAACAAGCATTTCTGATTCTTACAAACAGTCCCTTTAATGCTTCAAATTATTTCTCACTGAGCTCAAATATAGAAGTTAGGCAAAACAAATGATTAAGATAGTGAGGTAATTGCATTGTTTGATAGCAGACGGAGACATGAGAGATAGATGCTGGATTAATTGGGATGTTTTCATCTCTCTCTCCGAGGTTAATTGCACTGTGTGACTGGCTTTGTGAATGGAGCCAGCCAACACAGTGCCTCCTCCTCCTCCTCCTCCTCCTCCTCTATGGAGCAGCAGTGCCAAATTGGGAGCAGCATGCAGGATGCAGCAGGTGCCAGCAGGAAAAAAATATTAGATATCAGATCAGCGAAGCTAGAGATAGACTAAAAACTATATCACTGATTCCCAACCTGCACAGCTCCGTGTCACCAATGAATACAGGAAGAATCAAGGTCTGGTGCCAATCCCTCACCTCCCTCCCTCCTCCTCCTCCATCTCCTCCTCCTCCTTCCTCCGTGTAATACAAACCTCGTGATCACCCATTCAGCGGTGCCTGCGTCTGCTGCTGCTTTGGGGGGGGGGAAAAAAAATAAAAAAATAATAAGCCGAGTGTTGCCGAGGGGGCAGCCAAGCCAAAAGTATCCTGGAGACAGACAGACAGGTGTCGCGGAAGTTTACGCTTTGCAGAGGCGCATCACTCCGCGCGTCTTTATTATTGTCATTATCTGGGATAACGTGAAAGAGACTGTAACTGGCGGTCATCCGGCACCCACTGATCCTGTGTAAGTGATTCTCCAACATCAACTCACTAGCGAATAGGTGAATGTTAGCGTGATATAACGAGCGAGGGATGATTATGATAGAAGCGTGCGCCTCGGTGTCAGGTGTGTGTGATTTTAGAAGCTTTGCATACCTTGATATGAAAAATGCGCGTTTTTCTGTGATATCTCTCTAATCACCTTTACCGATTTTGCTGCAAACTGCCTGATTCACTGTCCGTGTGTCACCACAGATGGTATATCATGCCACTGTGGCAAGAATGAAAAGCATATGTGCTGGTTTTCAATGAGGAAAGTGCTGCATTTTTTTTTTTTTTTTTTTTTTGCAGGATGTGAGGTGGATGTAATCAGGTAAGAGAAGAGACTAAAAAAAACAGATTTAGGAGGTGCAGATGTTGTGACTCATCTTTGGGTTTAATTAGCAGAAGCTATTAAAAAAAAAATAAAGTCATGTTTTTGTCTCAGAGCCATATGGTTTCCAGGAAAAAACAAACCTTTAAACCAAACAAGAATGCAAGCTGAAAATCCTTATTTGGCAACCCACCCCTTGTGAGTGAGTGCAGGTAAGCTGAGCCTCAGTGCAGTTTTATTTCTGTTTTGGTTTGTAGCAATGATGACTGTCACCTGTTGACAACAATAGCTGTGTTATCTTGGGAAGCTCTTTAGGGAGCCACTAGGAATACATTCACCCACATACTGGATGAATCAGTCTGCTATTCTGAGCCATCTCATTCAAGGAAAAGAAAAAAAGAGGCAGAAATACAACCCATTCTTAGAGTTTGTGTAGTTCCCAACACTTCGTCACATGCACAGTGACTCAGAGGAAGATTCAATTAGCATCTGTTTTGATTTTTTAACACTTGGGGTCACAATGTGTTTGCATATCTGCGTGTGTGTGCGTGTGTGTTCACAGATCAGCTGCAGCGTT
Source organism: Sebastiscus tertius (assembly GCA_916701665.1). Taxonomy (NCBI): domain Eukaryota; kingdom Metazoa; phylum Chordata; class Actinopteri; order Perciformes; family Sebastidae; genus Sebastiscus; species Sebastiscus tertius. Next base: position 16,130 of record CAKAOH010024487.1, on the reverse strand, counting down.
CTCACCTTGCCAGCCTCTCTTCTCTTGCTCTGCATAGAGTGGTAATTGGGCAGGTAGTGATGGATGTGACACAGCAGGTAGATGTCAAACAGTGACAAATGATCAAGGGGCTCTTCCTCATCCTGAGCTTTACTTAAAGTGGCAGTATCCACAGTGTTGGCTCAGGGAGACAGCATAGGTGGTTGGCAGTTGTTTTTTTTGGGGGAGCATAGCCATTTTGAGTTGTCACAGTAGGAAAAGTTCAAGTGTTGCTAAAAGGGCTGTCAATCGAATTAAAATATTTAATCGCATGATTGTCCATGATTAATCGCACATTTTTTATCTGTTCAAAATATACCTTAGAGGGAGATTTGTCAAGTATTTAATACTCTTATCAACATGGGAGTGGGAAAATATGCTGATTTATGCAAATGTGTGTATATATTTATTATTGTAATTCACAAAACAATGACAAATATTGTCCAGAAACCCTCACAGGTACTGCATTTAGCATGAAAAATATGCTCAAATCATAACACGGCAAACTGCAGCCCAACAGGCAACAACAGCTGTCAGTGTGTCAGTGTGCTGACTTGACTATGACTTGCCCCAAACTGCATGTGAGTATCATAAAGTGGGCATGTCTGTAAAGGGGAGACTCGTAGGTACCCATAGAACCCATTTTCATTCATATATCTTGAGGTCAGAGGTCAAGGGACCACCAACATTTAGCTAGTAAAAAAAAGAAGCTAGTATGATATGGTTGGTACCAATGGATTTCTTAGGTTTTCTAGTTTCAAATGATGCTAGTATTTTCCCGCTACAACCTAAAAATCGCAAGTTGTGTTAATGTGTTTCAGAAATTAGTGATAAAACGAATTTGCATTAACGTGTTATCACGCTAACTTTGACAGCCTTATTATTTACACATGTGCTTTTCCTACTGCCACATGTCAAAAAGTCTTCTGTTGCCCAAATATCGGCAGTAAAAATTATATAAATATATAACATATATGCATGATGCAACATCTTCATTTGTAGAAGTTGCCACTCACAAAGTAGTGTCAGTGTCTACCGGGTGCATTCACATGGAACAGCTGGTGCCAAAACTTGGATATGCAGTTGCCATTTTGAGTCTATCACATTTACAAGTAAGGTCCTAGATTATTTTTTAACTACTTAGTGAAATAATTGCCTTTTAAACTCTCTCTGTGTGGTTTAATTCAGTGATTCTCAAAGTGGTGTCTGTGGAACTCTGTCAGGGGTCCGCGAAATAATGTCCCATAAAGTATAAAACTGTGCTGTATCATTTAAAAGTGTGCTACAGACAGGGACCATTTCCACCAATAAAACAAGCATATTGTGTCCATTACTCCCACCCATGTTAGCTTTGGGCCAATAAAAAACTCTGATATGATTGTGACACAACTTGTCATGTCATGAATCAGTCACTTCACTCAGGGTGAAACAAGCTGTTCCTGCTGCTGCTCAGCTTTGCTTAATAGCTGACAAGCATGGAGTCAGTCCACATCGTCAAGTGACGCTAAGCCCAAACTAGCTAAATTGAGAAAATACGACAACAGTTATATCGAGTTTGATTTTTATTGAGAACAGTGATGGGAGACGAGTATGCGTCATGTGTCTTCAGGTGCCATTGAACGAAGCCACGAAGCCAGCCGAGCTAAAGCCACTTCTAATTAGAAAGCACCTTGAATATTAGGGCAAAACAAAGTGGTATTAACATGATTCAAATTGAAATGTGTTTATGTTTGTCACTATGAAACAGATGTGAAGTATTTCGGTTGAAAGGTTTTAGAATACCAATAATACCGATGGCATCTGAGAGTACAAATGGCATATGCTTGGTCGTTTGGCTAATTTTCCTGGCCCCAAAAAAGTTTGAGAACCCCTAGTTTAATGCACTTCCCATGTGTTAAAAAGGGTGTATATAGGCCAGATTTCAACATCCACACATATCATTGATGCCAATAGACTTTTACTTTGTTTTTCCTCTGCAGCTTTCCCCCCATCCTCTGCAACCAGTTGGCTTCAGTGGTGGTGCAAGGAAGCTTTTACCACATATTAAAAAAGTGATGTCAGTGCATATTGTACTTTGTGCTGACATTGCTTTATATAAAGGCAATATTGGCCAACATTCTGCATATTATGCAATTTTCTTCAAGCATTTCCGATAACTAATTAATTTGCAGATGCTTATGGCGTTCGTAACGACTTACACTGCTCTGCTTCCCTTAAGGATGTTAACTATGAATGAGGTTCCTTGGTTGATTGGCGTTATTGAATTCATGACTGGTTCGCACTATGTGCTTTGCTTCTTACTTTACAGCTAGTCAGATGGTGTAGCGGTTGGAGGAATATCAGTTCTGGGTTGAGATGCAGTATGTGAAGCTGAAATACAGTCCTGTATAGTCCACTACTGTTGTTGCTTCTCTTTTCTCTCTGATAACTCCTCTTGATGTCACTCTGACAGATACTGGTCGTATCCCGGGGTTGCAAAAACACCTTGTTTCTGCTGTCGTGTGGATGTAGGAAGACAAATGACCAGAGACACAAAGAAAGGCCATCACATGCAAAATCACAGCTTGGGGTTTGAAAGAAGCTATAGTGAGCTATTCCCACATATTTTCAAGCAGTGTGGGACAGTCTCCAGCACATATTTCCCAATCATAAATGCAACCCACACACTCTAAGACTTTGAATGGCTGTAAATACAGATCTGCAGAAGTCAGTTATTCACCTTCAGTCCAAACAGTCATTTCAGTCACTCTCAATCTCCTTCCCCCTGGCTGTGACGAAACGCTGATCCAATGGAGAGTGTCTAAAACAAGCAGTTCATTTAGCGCTTGGCTGCACCTGCCCTTTTAGAGCTCCAACAGGGCCCTGTCCTCAGCTCGCCCATCCTCTGCTCACTCTCTGAGGTGATGGACGGCAGCAGAGCCCAGTGCTGTGCAGTGCGGTGTAGGATGTGGTGTTTTTGAGTGATTTAGTATCAGTGTGACGTGGTTGATTGATGCACATGGTGTGTCCTTTGGGGGGAATACAGGTTCCTGTTCATTCTCCTGAGAGATTCATCAGTATGACCTATTTTTCCTGCTGAGGCCATTCTCTCTTCCCTCTCTTTCTCTCTGAGCACTGAGTCGGTCTGAACTCTTGTAATCTGACAGTATTACACCGGTACACTTCATTGTAGTGCCAGTCAAAATGTGACAGTAGTGACCAAAACTATATTGTTATATTTTGTAACAGCTGTTGGGTGTGTTTCACTTCAGTAACAGTAAACTACTTGTCTTCAAAACAAATTCACATAAGGATAGTTTAAAGGTTACAACTGATAAAACAACGAGCTGCAGAGGAGCATTTTACAAGATTTTACTTCCAATCATCTGGCTGATTGGTACCTACAGTGGTCGGCTATAGATTTACAAAGCAAATCAAAGTCATTTAAATCCCCATAATTCCCTGGATGCAGCTCTGAAAATTAGATAATCTGAAACACCAGATCCGCGTGGAGTAAAATGAGTTGTTGCAGCCATGACTACCATGAGTCTACAGCAAATATAGCACTGGGGTTATATAGCCTCGACAGTTTCAACAATAGAAATGTATGCCGCATGACAATTCACCTAAAAGTGTGGGTCTGGGGGTCATTTTACAATACTACGATACATATATTGTCATATTGCCCAGCCCTAATATGGTACTTTGTAAAATACTTTTCATGATGTGATTATTTACAGATGTACATAATAGTGCCAATTTGGATATGTCCATAGTAGCTGCATGTGTTGTTGTCTGTTTTCAATGGCTCAACCATTGACAGATCATTTTTGATGAAATTACTAATGTTTCTGATACATCAGCCCAGCATCCCCAGGAATTGTTTCAATACTGGGCAATTCCCTACATCTACATTTAACGCCCAACGCCAACGTTTAGTCCCAACTCAGGAAATAGTTTAACCTGTAGCGGTGGTGGTGCGTGACTTAGGCTACGTTCCAAATTGCATAATTTCCTTTTTACTTTTAGTACTACAGTCGCCCTTACAAAGTATGTACTGTTGCATGCAGAATGCACACAATTGGGACATAATACTTCATCATAACTTTGCACCTTGAACTTTGACCTTCTTGCTCATATATTTACTGCACAGAGGATTGTGGGTCGGAATAGCCAGCAAAGCATGCTGGCTTGCATACTGCAAAATGCGACAGCATGCAGTGGGACATCCTGGTATTTTTGGCATACTGCATTTGGCATACTATGTACTGGGACATACTAAATCTTTTTCTGGTATACTAAATAGCATGGTATTATGGGTATTGGAACACACAGTTAGTTTCATGCAGACCGGAGACCTGAGTTCACCACCCATCACAGACTTGCAATTAACGTCTGCATTACAGTGCTGCAACGTTGACTTTTCCCCAACCTTTATCAAATATTATACCATACCTCAATCATATTTTAGTTGCCATAGTGCACAATCTCTCCCTAAACATAACTGTGGTTGTTATGTGCAGATATTACAGAAAGCAAGAATTTTGGAAATGTTGGCACTGAATGTAATCTTGCAGAATAATCTAATATTGACATTCTTGTCTGGGGATAAGGCTGGATAAATTGGATGTGCTGCTGAGACATGCACACATACATGTAAACTGTGCTGATCAGAGACTGTGTGATGAACAGGAATGTAGTTCTTCTGGTCAAAACAAGAAATCCATGCAGTCTAATAGCCGTTGGTAAAAAAAAGAAAAGACAGCCTGAGAATCTCTGGGAGGTAAATGTGTACAGCTCACTTCTACACCAACTTACCAAGATGGTGTTCGGTTTAGCCCACAACCTCTCTCGTCTGAGACGGCTGAGCAAAATTGGCGAAGCATTGAACCACTGAGGCACTCTCCAATCAGTGTCACTTAAGGAGGGTTTGTCTGTTGGAATAGCCCACTCTCTTTTCCACTGTGTGCAGACTGATAGCTCATCTGTGCTATTGTTGAGGGTGTCTTACTGTTGCTGCAGGGAGGTGACACCGCCCCGTAGAAGAAGCACAGATTTGATGTGCACATGTTTGTTGCAAATTGTCACAAAATGGGATCGGCTATGTGTACAGTCGCTGCCCCCCAAGTATGTGCGTCACTGAAGCTTAAGAGGCAGACACTCTCACAGACATAAATGATGCTCCATCCCTGTCCTTGACACCACTCACTATAAAAAGAAGGCCTGAATAATTGCCTTCCCTTGTGGCTATACAATAATGGCCATACAGTAATGGTGCATTAATCTCCTCTATACATTAGTAGAGAAACAGGGACTGATGAAGACAAATATGTCGCTGTTGGTGTTGTAATACGTTACAGAGCAGCTAGGTTGATTTTAGTTTCTGGATCGACTGATGAAGGGTTAAGAAGTTGTGTATGTGGGTTCTTCGCAAGGCATGAAGCTCTCATTTTTCTGGATGTTTTTTCAGAAATTCCACTCTATTAGCTAAGATACTATAAGATAATTTGAGATCAAGATGTGTGAAAAAGATGTGCTCCTATTGTTTCCATGAATGTCAACAGTTACACAGGCCACATTTTGTTGGACATTTTAAGATTGTTAGACATGATATTGGGTTATATTTAAGACAATAGTTTCATTTAAAATGTGTGTATATGTGTGTCCTTGTCAGTCAAAGGGAATAGTTCAACACTGTGGGAAATACTCTTATTTGTTTTGTTGCTGAGAGTTAGTTGAGAAGATTGATACCTCTGTCATGTTTGTCTGGTAAATATACTGTAAGGCTATACGGACAGCAGCCGCTGAGTCATTCTTGCTTATCTAATAATATCTGTTTATTTTATTTCAAAATGTAATTAAAGGATCAACTCCCTCTTGTTTTCAAGGGGGTCCTCAGGCACGAAACTTGGAAGTTAACAGATGTATAAAGAGAACTGTATACAGCGTTTGAGGCGGGCTCCCGTTCATTCTTTTGAAGGTTGCTCAGTGACGTGGGTACCCGGATCTTCCGGCGCTCTTCCGTATCCTTTGGGCCCATAGAGCGAGCGCACTAGCGTTTCCTTGAACGGAGGAAGGGAAATAACTGTGGATTCATTTTACAATTTAGGACCTAATGATTTGAATAAGGGCTATTCAAGTGTTCATACTGGGAAGTTGATTTACCTCAAAAAATGATCCGTTGAGTTACAGACGTGTCTTTCCCAATGTAAGTCTAAGGGAAAAAGTATTTTTTGGCACAATGACATCACGTGACGGACACGGAAGTTGTAGTACCGCCGTTTGGCCACTACGAAAATGTGCTTCAAAGCCCGGTGCACTTCCTCGGGGCTTGATTTAAGCACATTAATGATAATAAATGAAACAATTCAACAATAAAACAATCAACAAGGACACACATATTAGTATCATTTTGGCCTTGATTATATTTAGGACTGAACTGAATAATGTGAAATTTAAAGTCACAATTCTGTAAGATTCAAGGCTCTGGTAATATAGTCCATTGCCTGTGATATGTAGGATCAGTCAGTACGTGTGGACACATAAGTGTGTATTTAAACATTTTGTGTATAGGATGTGATTCTGTCAGACTGGATAGCCTTTCCCGAGGGCAAGGTCACTTATCACAGCGGTTGAATGGGGACCGTTTGTGAATAGCATTGTGACAGTATGTGTTTGTGTGATACCAGATGTCTGAGACTGAGAGATTTTCCACTGTAGCTGGGCGAGTGACAAAAGCTCTTTCTTACACTTGTGTACACTGTGTGTGTGTGATTGAGTAGGTGTGTGTGTTTACATTTGCCCTTGTGGATTTTACATTCACACTGTTACAAATGACTCATAAAGGCCTCTGATGGAGATATCTGTAAGGATGAAATGAAATGAAAAAAACAATATTCCTCTGGTTTCCTTGAAGCTTTTCATCAAAACGACAAACACTCTTGACAAATGGTTGAAGTTTATTTTACCGCGTAGCTGTTCCAGGAAGTCCAGCAGCGATCGATAATATTTCAATGTTTCTTTGCAATAAATGGAGCTGAATCTGACAGTAACAAATATTGATTCCTAAATTTTAAAACATGAATTGTTGGCATACATCAGCAGGATCATTAGCTCAATTTTGTTTTCTAAAAATTTGACGAAGTTCAACAGCCGTCCGTCACGAGACAGGCCATGCGCTGAACTGGAGGAATGATTGATGATATGCTGAGCGAGAGGAGAGACGCTCTGTCGATGAAGCTATTGGCCCAATAATAGAACGAACATAATTGTCTGGCCTTATGAGTCATCATTGCTCTCTTCACTGCCAGTGCTCTCCCATCTTGTTTAGACACTGCAGTTAATGGACCTTCTCCTTCTGTCCATCTCCTCATCTGTCTCCGCTCCTCTCGTCCTCCCGTCATCCCTCTGTTCTCTCTCTCTCTCTCTCTCGCCTCTCCGTCACCCATCCCCCCTCACTTCTTTCCCTACGTCCGTCTCCCCCCACAAATAACAGATGGCAGACTCAAGACTTATGTCAAGTCTCTAACTTGAAAATATGAATATTATAGTGCGGTCCAAAGGTCCACTATCAAAACGTCCACAAATGATTTGACTAATATGCTGTATAGCTGAATATTTCATTTGGATAAGGAAGACACACCAATGTGAGGTTTGCAGCTGGATTACAGCCCAGTGTAGTATACAGTATGTTTACTTTAGAGCAGCACCAGACAGGATGACCCATTGCAAAGCAAAGTTGCTGAACAGAAACATGACATCTGTTATCTTGTAACTACCGTGTTTGTGTTTGTTGACAGACAGATTTGTGCTCCTCACAGCTACCTGCTTGCTACCAGCTATTATGGAGGTTTCCATAATGTCCAATTCTGTTCATTACACCGTAAGCTTTGCCAAAGACCTATTGATGTTGTAATTCCTTAGCTAATAGAGGTTGATGAAAGTCGTAAATTACTGAATACCAGGTGTACAGTACAAGAGTTCTTTCAATCACCGACAGGTTAATTGCCAGGCATATTCATGTTCAGCTCAAAAGGAGTGAATTGATTCCACAGAAAACACATCTTAAATTTCTCCATCCCTCTGTCTTCCTCCAGGGTTGTCTCAGCCTCGGCCCCCAGAGCAGCAGTGCCCGCGCCCCTCCTCGCCCCCTCCCCTCTTGGACACAGCAGCTCAGCGTGGCGAGGCCAGGAACGATGGGCCGGAAGCTGGACCTGTCGGGCCTGACAGACGACGAGGCCGAGCACGTGTTGAAAGTGGTCCAGCGGGACATGAAGCTGCGAAAGAAGGAGGAGGAGAGGCTGAGGTGAGATGGGATTCCCCCGCCAGCTCTTTTTCTAGTATTTTTACACATTTAAGGTGACACTTAGGCTACAGGGTGATTTGAGAGGAGCTGATAAGGAGGGATGACATTTGCCTGTGAGCGGAAATGACCAGATATAGTGGTGTGCAGCTGGCTCAACTGACAAAGACACTATAGATTGTAAATGTCTCGGGTTCAAATCTCCCTTCTACATCCTCATGCACCTTTGCTACTTTACGATAAATAACAAGAGCGATACTCCTGTTCATACCTGTTAAGGACCGGAGCATTCACCCTGAAGGAGCCACAATGTTAAGATATCACACAGTTTAAAACTGGTGAGCATGCTGACTTTTTGCATGGGACATGTAGCTTTAGCATCAATCTATTCGCATTATATCTTGTACTGTATGTAGCCACCATGTGCATTTTCGAAACCCTTTCACAACATTCTTGTTTTAAAATGAATCAGCTGGTGACTTCAGCATTTTAATTTCAGTTTTAGCATTAGCTTACGTTATCTAGCTACGGCTGACATAATCATTTCAGGCAACAAAATTCATGGTTGTCGGCTAGAAGAGCTTAGCAAATGGTCAGTTGCAGGTTTGATTTGCAGAAAATAACCGTAAATCTGCACAAAAGACTTCTTGGTTAATGCTGTTGGTGAACTAGGATAGCTTTACTTGCAGAAAGATTTATTTTTTATCAATTTTTAAATGATTGATTTGGCCAAAAACAATCCTCAAGATCAGTGTTTGTCTTGCTGGTTAATCATGTTCGTAAGGACAGCAATTATTATCACTGATATGTTCGTGCATTTGAAGTCAAAGCTTCAGCAAAACACAGAAACTGTCCGTCTTGACTGATTGTACTTGAAGTCTCTTGTGACATCCGATTGAAAAGTGGAAGCATGCGTTTTAAACATGTTTACAGCTGTAGTTGTTTCTTCACAGGATATCCAGCTGTAGGGTTTATTAAGGCCCAGTCAGGGGCTGTAAGGAGGAAGATGCTTGTCTTGTATTTTCTGCTTGCGGGCTGCCAGGTCTGCGGGGGTCAGTCGGTCTGGGCCTCAAGGCTCTGCTCCGGTGTCACAGCTTCTTACTTAACATGCGACAAGTGCTGGCCCGTCCTCCTCCTCCTCACCTCCTTGTCCTTCACTCCCTCCCTCCCCTCCCTGTGACAGCCTGTAGTCAGAGGGGATTTGGTTCGGTTAACTTGTGACAGGCCTCCGTGGGGGTCTGGCTATTAAATGTGTGGCCAGATCAGTGTGTCTGCTTTGTGTTGTTTCAGCAGTACTGCAGGGGGGAGTTTTACTATTAAAACTCCAGTCTATCTAATGTCACAGCAAAATCCAAAATATGTTTTATGCTGCGTTTTAAATGTGGTTGTACCCTATGATTTGGTAAACACAAATATGCTCCTTTGACGACCTACCAGGCCCCAGCATCAGCTATTTTGTTGTGGAGATTTGATGTCTTTCTTCAGACTTGAACGGTGATCCTCGGTGGTTTTGTGTTCTTGAGTGGATGCCACGAGTGATTAGGCTGCTTTACTTGGAGCACTAAACATCTTAGCAGTACTCTGAGGAGCATAGCAAAGTTGCCTCACTAACCAGAAAGCAGCCGTCGGTCTGCGCCGCTTGAAACTCTACTTATTTTTCCCAGAATCAGTTTCAAAGCAAAGATGGTGTATTCCCAAATTACTGGGCTGTAAAATGTTCTCCCACCGAGCTGTCATGAATGATCAAAAAAGAATTTATGCCCCTCAGGCTGTTATTACTGATGTTTACTGCAAAAAGATGAGCGAATTAATGTTGATGCCGTGGCAGGCAGACATTGATGAGGCAACAGTTCTTCATAAAAGCAATCAGGCTCTGTGTTTGTAGGCTTATTGAGTTATGAGGACTTGTTAAATGTTTTAAAAGCAAAAGTTTCCAAAGTAGATATTAGATGCAAACTGACAGTCAAATTAGCTTGTTTCAGCAGCCGAAACCGGCTCATGTGTTACACGATCTGACATGCAGACTATTTTTCCTTCTTGTATTTGCTTTAATTTATGGTTTTACTGTTAGATGTTGTGTGTTTGTTCAGACAGTGCCTCTTGAAAACCTAATTGATGTCTCGACTCCCTCGGCATTAGCGCTTGTCACACTTCTCTATTCGCTTTTTGTAATGTATTCACAGTGATGCAATCCATGTAAAAGTTCTACCTTATTACAGACGTGTTATCAGCAAAATATACCTCAGCAAAAGTACTAATTATACAGATTGGCCTCTTTCAGAATGTCTTATTATTATTATTATTATTATTTACTGCTGCTTTAATGTGCTAGAAGCATTTTTATCTTGTAGTTGATCAATGTCGAGCCTATTTTAATCACTGTAGTGTTATCTAAACAATGCATCAATGCATTTTTCTGTCTTTATCAGCAAAGTATTTAGCAACTATAGCTGGCAAAGTTAATCCACATTGTTTGTTTCCCATTTACAGAAACAGGACTGTGTATGAACACCATATTTTTTTTCAGTGCACACAAAGAACAGACAGCTAGCAGACCGTGAGGTTTGCTATTATTTGCTGAATTTGACAAAAAGTGTATTGGATTAGAATCGCTGACTGCTCCTTTATGTACAATACTTGCACAAATTAACCAATTCATATATTGACAGAAGATTTATTTGGCAACAATTTGGATTATTGATTAATTGCTGAAGTATTTTTTTTTCAGTTGTTTCAGCAAATGTGTGTTATTCAGACAAAACAAGCAATATGAACTTGGACTTTTTCCACTATTTTCTGACATTTTACAGACCTAAGGCTTATTCGTGATTAATTAGAGAAAAAAAATCTGCAGATTAGTCAATAATGAATATAAACATGAGTTATAGCCCTATTTTCTATTACTGTTTTTTTTCTAACACACCAAGAACAAGATCTTTCTATAGGCGTATTATTTGTCAGATCTACAATCCAGAATCAATTGATTATGTTTTTATAAATGAATCTTTCCTAGTTGAAGAGCACTGTATGCCTGTTTCATTTCTGTTATATTATATATATATATATTGACACTTGATTTCACTGCATCCAAAGGGGATCAGTGGATTTATGAGTTCAAGTGCATGGGATTAACTTGAACATACAAGTATTGGTCACTACTAAATATTGTTGTTATTCCATTTTATCTTAAGAACAAGGACATGTCGGTCAATCTTAGGCTCCGGTGGCCTTCTGTGTTGTATTTTGCATCATTCGCGTTTTTCTACTGTATCTAATAGATGTGCTTGTTTGTTGGCCTTTGTGTAACCGCTCAGGTTACAGAAAGTGCGAGAGAACCTTAATTGCCTTTTTATATGAAATGTAAAACGTTTACAGTATATGAATATGAAAGCTTGTGTACAGCAGATGGTGGTTGCGTGTTTCAGCAGATAGCTCTCTCTCTCTCCCTGTGGGTTTTTCGCTTCCATGCATGGCCGACATTTGTTTTTCTTCCTTGAATGAAGTCAGCCCTGCAGAGTTGTAAATTACCCTGTTGAAGGATTCATGGGATAGTTTATAAGCCTCAGCTGGCACTTTAAATGCTCCATTTTAATTTTCTCCCATGCTGAATAATAAGAAATGTTGAAACACTTAACTGATATTACCTTCTGTCTCATGAATACTGAACTGTAATAAATATGTAAATAAAGGGATGCACACAGCTATAAGCCCAGTTATGGGCAACATTCACTTTTTGTTAGTTCACCTAAAGTTTTAATGTGGGTTAACTTATGATGTCTCTGCACTTTCGGGCTTTTATTACTGTGTGAGGGACTTTTTATCATTGTGGTGTATATTATTATTATTTCAAACTGGACAAGGAAAAATCTATATCGTTCCATTAGAAAATGACTCCATAAACATGAAAATATAGGGTTAAAGGCTTTAGTATGGTGTTTATACTAAGCAGTCTTTTACAAAATCAGATTTTCCAAATTTAAATTCTAGGCAATAAAGAGACAGTATAGTGCAGTGTAGTACATGGACAGTGGGCTTGCCTATTGGTCTTGATGTGTCAGATATACAGCAGACCATCATCAGTGGCCATTAGTGATTTATGAGATTTCTAATGTTGCTCTGCTGCAGTATGAAGTGCTGAAAAAGTGTATTCTTTGTCTAAATGCTACCCCTGGGTCTCTTATTTTGACATTTTACTATATCCTATCATTTTTATGCTGATGACACACCGCTGTTCTGCATCAAATGTAATCTGGCTAACATAAATAATCACCTGGTTTAGGCTAGTTAAAGCTGATCTTTATTGTTGGCCCTGCTGTAAAAGCATTCAAAAAACATTGCAGCAGCAAAAACTGTACAATAAGAACAAATAAATTGATTCTTGTCTTTTTCTCACACATTAAAGGCCCTGCATATCCTCGGTGCATCTTTTCACTTATGTTGTCTGATTAGACCTCTCCTCAGGACCTTGTAGGTGTGTACACATCGTGCTTGATTTACATTTCCCTGACTCTTGCGGGTTTGTTTCACTTGTTAGGGCAGGACTACTTACACGTTTATCATTTTCATAGGCCTATTTGTCATAGTCAGTGACTTTGCAAGGTCACTGAAGTCTGTATTTACTGTACCCATGGGTACCATGTTAAGCTTTTGACCCCCAGTAGCGCAGAGATGTTTTTAGGAGTGACATGTGGTGGCGGTAACGTGCCAAGAAATGTACCAATGCACCAACAAGGGCAAGGAAGTAGAAGACTGCTAGCAAGCGAACATGAATAATGTAGATTTGTAGGTTTCAAATTCCACCATCTGCACTGTACATGTTTTATGAGGAAGGAAATGCATTTAATATGTTTATTAGGTCTTAAACTTACACACAATGCTTTTTCGTGTGTACATTTCTGAATTGTTTTGCTCATTCACACTAGAGGCGTCTCATTTCTGTGGATGTCCCAGGAGCTCGGCTTAAAATCAAGGGAGACTGTACCTGTGCTGTCTTTGCCTCTAAACCTGGAATAGTTAACTTTTTTACCCTTTAGTTTATCAACCTCTACAGACTGAAGTTGTTTCCTCTGTTGTTGTATTCTTTTGTTTGTTTTGAGGGTTTCTGCCAATGGCTTTACTGTGACCCGCGGCATAACTGTTTTTCGAATAGTGCTATGAAAATAAATCTTTAGTAACTTCCGTATATGCCCCCTGGTTGCTCTGCTGCTAAAGACTGAGAGTGTGATTCTGCCAATTAGAGCAGGTGAGCAGCTCAACCTCTGGCCTCCGCCGTTTCAGTGGCCGTGCAGCTGGAGAGGCTCATTATGGAGCAGCAGGAGACTCAGGGGAGCACAGACGTGGGCCTACTTAACAAACAGCGCAAGCACTCCCAAGGGAGTCAGACTGGGAAATGATTATAGATAGAAATAGTTATCCACCACTGCCTCTGTGTGAGTGGTGAGAAGATGCCTGGAGCTCCAGCTATTGGCGACTCTTATGGGTAATTTGCTCTCGGTGTGAGGAAGGATCCACTTTACACACGTGTCTGGCAAGTCCTTGTATGGATAGGCCAATTACTGTACCTGTAACGCTTACTCCAAAACTCATTTCAATTGCAGCTGTGACAAGTCTATCCTTCCCGTACAAATGCTCCGTGGATAAGTCTCAATTATTTGTCAGGTTGTGGCCCGATTCACTCCATAGTCATTCTCTCTCCATCGTTATCTTTCCCTCTTTCTTTGTGCGGAGTAATTCCTGGCTCAAGAACGCAGCCCCTTTATCAGTGGCTGATATTTTGCATCAGCAGTTTTAATTAGTCAGTAAAATAGTGACTGTTTTTATAATTCAATTGTGATGTTGTGTTCAGACAAGTGAGGCTGAGCGGTAACCACAGACATCTTTTTATCTTATTAATGTTCCACTCTGTAGCTTTAATCTAACCATCTGTAGCAGTTTTATTGTAAGGCTGACTTGTAATATATGAATCTGTACACTTCTATCTAATATACCCCATGCATCCAAAGGGCTTTAGCTTCTTTCTATCTTTTTCTTTATTTCTGCTGTTGTTTGATTTGTCTCCAGGCAGGCAGGTACAGGGAGCAGGAGTCACACTGGGAGGTTAGGATCTTTTTGAGAGAAGGTGGCGGAGGATGTCACCTTGTCAGGGCAGGAGCTGACCTCCATTTCCTCTTGTATTTATCCTCTTGGCTCTCTGTCTAGAGATGACACAAACACACACACCCACTCAGCTGTCCAAATAGAAAGAGGACAATTTAAAAAAAAAAAGTATTATTTTTGAGCCGAGATAAAAGCCAGTCAGGTTCTGTTTGGCCCAAATTGCTCTGTATACATGGCGATCGATAAATTGGTGTAATTGGATTTCAGAGCTCAAGCAGTGAGAGGATATTGCCCTTCGTTGCAGGACAGTCTCTTTGGGCTTTAGTGCCATCTTCTCTATTAAAGCAGCGCTAAATGGGGACAGATCCACCTTCTGACATTGACTTTCAGGCCAAAGGTCGCGTCCTTTTACAGTGTCGGCTCAGATTTATTAAACGTCCCTTCCACCATAGGGTTGTGTATTGGCAAGAATCTGGCGATATGATACGTATCATGATACAGGGGTTACCATTCAATATATTACGATATATTGCAATTATTTAAAAATCTGATTTAAGGAAAACTGTCATAGTATAAAGAACACATCACCATATATGTATAAAATCTGAGTTAAAAAAGTGATTAGCATAAAGTGAGCATGTCTGTAAAGGGGAGACTTGTGGGTACCCATAGAACCCATTTTCATTCACATATCTTGAGGTCAGAGGTCAAGGGACCCCTTTTGAAAATGACCATGCCAAAATTTAGCGTACGTTTGGAGCGCTATTTAGTCTGTTTCGCAACAAGCTAGTATGACACGGTTGGTACCAAGGGAGTTCTTAGATTTTGTAGTTTCATATAATGCCAGTATCTTCACTTCACAACTAGTACATCTTTAGAACTGGCCCATGACGACCTCTGAAAGACAGAATAGCGACCGGATTATTAAGAGGTTAAGAAAAGGGTTAATTAAAAATCGATACAGTGTTTTGGAGAATCGATATTGCAAAACATAATATCGCGATACTCATGTGTATCAAAATTTTTATACACCCTTACCTTCCACAAATACAGACAACTGTAGAGTATTGAATAGCCTATGTATTAGCTTAGGTTTTCCCAGACTCGTGAACTATTGACATTTAGAAATCCTGAAATCGTGTAGCTAGTCCAGTGCAGCTTTGTGGGTGATTGAATGGCTCCATTGTGTTAAACAGACATGTGTTATTCCTTTCTTCTTAGTGTCTAAGGTTTATTCTGTGCCATAATCCAGTGTTGGGTGCTATGTTAACATGTGACGTTCTTTCACATGAAACGGCCCAAAGCTGCAGGAGTGTAATGTGTAACTGCTCACACATACAGAGAAGAGAAGTCTTAATAATAAAACAGCTTTGAGTGGCTAATCGCCTCCCCTCCCTCCATCTTTAGCATGAGCATGCTTTTATGCAGCAGCCAGAAAAGTGGGTCTGGAAGGAGTTAATGTCAGTCTGCCTGTTGTTGTGGCAGTTGTGTTCTCTTGGCTGCGGTTCTCTTTTTGGTTGGGATTAGCTGTGTTGCATTATTGGTGTGGGTTATTTGTCTGAGTCATGTTGATGTGGATTGTTTTTGATGTGGAAGTGGTGTGTGTGTGTGTGTGTGTGTGTGTGTGTGTGTGTGTGTGTGTGTGTGTGTGTGTGTGTGTGTGTGTGTGTGTGTGTGTGTGTGTGTGTGTGTGTGTGTGTGTGTGTGTGTGTGTGTGTGTGTGTGTGTGTGTGTG